>VFFE01008282.1:444685-460386 GCA_008921705.1 Burhinus oedicnemus | reverse complement strand
GGGGGGGGAAGGACATGGACACACCTAATAAAAAACACTAGGATGTGTTTCACTCATAAAAAAAGCAGCCCTACTTTATTGAACAGAAGAAAATTTAAAAGCACCTGCTGCTTGAACACAAAAACTTTGCAAGCTTTGCACACAAACACAGCAACGAACAGGTCTTTATTAGACATTAATACATCTCGACTAGAAAACACAGGGTAATATCACAAAATAATTATGCATTACTACCTTGTAAATGTTTGTGTACACGAGTAACTTGAGGGAGTATTACTGATCATGGTAAATCATTTATAGCATCTCAAGCCCCAGGCAGAAGCAGATCCCTATTCTGTTGCATACTGTACAGAGCAGGTTAGCTGACACCTTCTTCTCCCCCCTCCACACCCTCCCCAAAGACTTTACAGTCTAATTTTGCACCCACGGACTAACTGGCTCTTCGCACGACCAAAGTTGTGTATGCATGTTACACCGGCAGGAACACTTTACATTTTCTGGTTCATGCTCTGCACAGTTTGCAATAATTTTTTTAATACCACTCATAAGCCTTTTTTATAACACGTTTTTAACTATTTTGACATATATTCATATTTGACTTGCTGTATTTATAGTGACATTTAAGTTCACTCATTTGAGCAATGACTTTCAGTTCCTCAGAGTTCGATGAATAATATGCTTCAGAGTATTAAAGAGAAAACCCTTAGGTAAACAAAATTAGAGGATATAAACAGATGTAGTTCACAGCTGTAAAGTATGAAGAATGCGTAGTACGAGGATGACAATTTTCTGGACAGTACTTCCTCCCCTTCCCCCACCTACAATAAAGTATAGAAGAAGAATCGGAGCAACGTTTCTGCCAACAAGTTAGAAATTCCCTTAATTGCAATTATTCAAGGGAAATGGCTTGCTCGCTATTCACATGTTCTTTTCCAATTAAACAGGTCTCCACTACATTCATAACAGCATCTAAGGAAAAATGTTTTGGAAAAGTATTTAAATAAATTAAAAATGAAGCTTGGAGGGAGTATTTCCTGCTCTGCATGCCTAGCTTTTAATTTCCACATTGTGTCCCCATGGCCATGTTTTGCTGATGACAGAGTCTGACTGCAAATCCCATACCTGCTATACACTACATTTTCTCAGTCTCTGGCACTGTGATATTAAATAACTATAAAACTAGAAAGCCAAAATAACTAAATCACCTGGCAGCCAATTTCTGAGAGTTAAACCACAAACCCGGAAAATGGTGGAGTGTGTTGAAATAATGTAAAGGAAACCCATAAATTCAAACTTTATGTTCTGTAAAGAACAAATATGAAAAAGGCATCAAAATAATGAAAGATTGTTTATGTATTCTGGCATGAAATGGGAATGTGTTATGAGAGAGAGCGCAATGGCAGAGACAGATCGACAGAGCTGACAGTGTGGTATTCATCCTGCATGGTACAGCAGACGTCCTGCTAGTGGCAGTCGACAGCGCAATAAATCAAGGGCTCTCGATGCTGTACCTACAGCTTATTACATCCAAGATGACAAATAAATAATAATCCCTGTCACAGCGGCCCTTTGCTCAAGGATTGAGCCTGAAACCTTTTGCTCATCACTCCTGGTCTTAAGTGAAAATACTAGAACAAGGGAATTGAAGGCCACGGTTTACCGAGCTCATGAAACACAAAGCGAGCTGGCCACAGGAACTAGAACCAAGCAGGAAAGGTCAAGTAGCAAGAGAGGAGAAATATTTAAATAATCCCAGCAAAAAGATGGCAACATTTCACACCTGTGAAACTGAAAGAGACCTGTAAAAACCCCAAGCCTCTGAAGTCTCAAGTTAAGGCCCCAAACAGTTGAGACTGGTGGCATTAACTTCCAGAGCTCCCCTCCTCCAATTACACATTGGGACACTCACCTGCATGTTTGTTTGCTCCCTCCATTATCACCGAGTAGGACAGCTGTATCCCCAAAGTGGGATGTCGGGTAGGGAAACCACCACCCCCTCTCCACTACACACCAAACCTTGAAGAGAAACCTGCATCTCTATTTTTCCCTTTTTAATATGAGTTATTTCCTGTATCTACCTTCTTAAAATGCTTTTAACTTCTTTGAGTTCTTCATACAAAAGATACTACAAAAAAAATAAAGAGAGTCAGTACCAGAACTAATGCTGCAGAGGTCTCATTTACCTCAGCTGGCCCACCAGTTATAAAAACACATGCACACAAGATACCCTGGGGTCCATCACCAAATGTGACACAGGTTTTCTTCTTCAAATTAAACATGGATTTTTCACTAATGGATGGTAGAATGTTAAAGTTAGAATAAGCCTATTTCTTTTCAGCGTACTCATGGCAACAGAGTACACTGTGTTTACATCCACTTCATCTCTTTTTCTTTATCATTTAAACCTGCAGTTGTAGTTTTCAAGCAATATAGAGAGCATTGAATTAATCCAGTGCCAGTTCTCAGGCTCATTGTCTCCACCTGTAAATGCTTTTGTCTTCTAAATCTCTTGTTCACTTCTGACTCCATTTTTAAAGAAATTATATACATTGCATAACATCCCTCAACGAAAGCTGGTCAATAGAGCAAGTAGTATACTACCAGGTATATTAGAGCAGTGCAAGTTGGACAATAGATCATCAAAAACTATGAACCCACACTATCACATGCTGAATGAGGCATCCTCCTTGAAATTACATGAGCTATTTTATATCTTTCCTCTGATCATTGCCAACTTTTTCATACTTTTTCAGATACATTCCTATTTAACGGGGTACCCAGGGATAATGCACAGTAAATAGAGTTTGTCCATGTCCAATTTGTGCAGCAGTGTCCAGCCATTCCTTGTCATCTTCCTTGGAACACCAATCTTTGGCATTTTTTGCCATCTTTTCAGTTTTACCAATCATGTTTGTTTACTAGCTCTTTCTAAACACTGCGTATACGAAAGTAAGTCTTATGCATCTAAAATACATTTTTAAAAAGCTATGCCAAGCCAACCCTTGCTGCATCTATATTATTCCTAGGAACAGGCAGAACAACAGGTTTACATGTGGAATTCAGGCCTTCTACTGTAGTTATATCAACTACACATCAAGAAAAGGGACCTTTTAACCAAAGCAAGAGAATATTATACACATATTTTTTAAATGGCAAATGGGAAAACCATATATAAATACAAAAATGCCGTGACAACATTCATATCTGTGGAACCATGAATCCACCAGTTCTACACAACTAGCCAAGCTTGCAGCCATCACCCAGTGAGGTCCCACTATTGCTTGCCAAAGGTGGCAACTGTCACCACTCAGCTATTTTCTGGCTTGACAAGCACTCACCTTCATGGCTCAGTGAGGGACATGACACCCCAATTTTAATGTATAAATTTACCAACTTGTCTTTCTTTCCTTCCCAAGCACTGTTCTCCCACTTACTTTGTCATGAACTTCAGTGTGATAAAGTAACGGTCTTTCATATCAAGGGTATGTCTCCATTTTGCACCAAACTGGCTGAAAATCATACAGTGGCTTTTCCCCCCCCTCATCCTCACTACTGCACGCTCTCAAATTTCTCCTTTTTATAATCTCATTCATCTCTTAGATATATTGTCTCTAATACAGAACTTCAGGGACAAATTCTGTCATTTTCTTTAGTCTTCACAATTCCAAACTCAATGAAATACCTATTTGGCTTACCCTCTACGTTACCTAAACATACAGAGGTTAAGAAAGTATGGTCACGATCAGGATACATAAACCAGGTCTGAACATCACTGTATTTCAGAATTACATCTGTAAGTTTATGCAACTTCAACAGCTTCTAAAGTGAAGGGGCCAAACAAAAGGTTGTTAACTGAGAAACAGCAGCACAGCTTGTAACTTGAAAAGCACAAAAAAATCCCAAAATTCACAGTTTGCGTAACTTTTCTAGAGTTTGAATACAGACTTGGGAGAAAAGGCTTCTTATTAGAGGTAATGTCTTTTACTAGATCAATAGATACCATTGAGAAAAGAGAGTTAAGTTTTGGGGCTCACAAGCCTTTCTTCTTTGACCAAATACTTTCTCCAAGTAACACATTTCAGTGAGAAAAGGTCTGGATTTAAAACTGTGCTCAACATTGTCCTGTTAAGGCTTTCAGATCTTTGATATTTTTAAGAGGGCTTTTCCCTTTCATTTTTTAAAAACAAACCGCAATGCACAAAATCTCTAGCTATACAGAGATAAAGCAGATAACTTCGGCTAGGACATAGCTCCTACTCACAGACCAGCAGACAAAGCCTTCATGTCCCAAATGCATTAAACCTCATTAACACCTTCAAAATGGGAAGTTACCTTCATCGTTACCCATCTGCAGCTGTGATATGAAATTACAAATAACACTGAAAGCACAGTTCTAGTCACCTGGGTCAGTATTTTACAACACAGCAGCAGGCAACTGAACTAAAACCGTGTTGGGCTTAACGCAGCAAGCCCAAGCAGCAATACTGCAGTGTTTTAAATACAGTTCAGGACTAGGTCAAAACTTCCCAACATCCCCAAGAGGAGCAAGCCCTGCCCTTCAGGACAGAGGAAGCCCCTTCCAGCTTGCCGATTCCAAAATTGTTACGTTACCAATTAGAAAATGTTTGAGCCATAATTTGACAAAATATTCTAGACATCAAGTATTATGACAAGATTTCAATAAATCCCAATTTATAACTTATCCACAAACTGCACACATACATACAAACAAAAATACTTGGTTAGAAGGATTTGTGTTTCTGCTGCAGTTCACTGAGGCAGGGACAATACTTCTTCCTAGTGCTAAAGAGTAATGATTGTCATCAAACAAAGCGAAGACAATTATTGTGGAAGTTGGAGAGCCCCAGAATCATTTTAAGAAAATACTAAAACACCAGGCACATTTGATGCACACAGGTACACATAAATGACAAATTATTTTAGGATATCCTTTATACTTAATTACTTCTATGAGTACATTGGGATATTTTGTCATAAAGTCACCGAGTCTACTGTATTTGTACTGAAACAGTATTCTGAAAAGTGAACCCCACTGCTAATGTTTTTATTTGAATAAAGTATTACTCAACACAGCAACCATCAACATTTTACAGAACAAGAACATGGATTTCTGTAATTTCTCTGGCCCTAATGCCAGTCACTATTGGGAGCATTTAGTTATAAATTGTCTTTCAATAAAAGTAAAAGCTCCCAAAACAACAAAATGAAAAGACACAGCAGCTTAAATCAAGGAAGTCAATTTCCACATGCCGATCCTAAATATTTCATAGCCCTATTTTATTCTGACATTTGTAGATGACTAAAGTGTTACAAAGGAAATAAAATGCTGATTAAAGAGTTCACTGTCATAAAGGTTACTGAATTGTAAATGGCCCTTTCCATCTTCCTGTTAATAGGTACCCAGCTGTAAACATCATGAAGGATGTGACGGGAGGCCTGTGCTGCTCCTTTAGGAGTCGTATATACATTAATCACTGAATCACCAAGCCATGCTTAATTGCAAGTTGTATATCACACAAATCCATGGTAAGTAGAAGGAAACTCATTATTGCTGCTTCATAACTACTGGGTACTTCTCATTTTAACCTTCTCACACCTGGGACACTGTTGTTTTACAATGTGAATGCAGAAAAGGCATTAAGTCACTAATTATAGTAACACTGTATGTTATCCTGCTGTTTCAACATTTTTCAAAACAAAACTAAGTACTAACAACAACAGAAACTTTTTTTTTTTTTTCAGACTAGTTAAGTGAATTTTAGAGTGTTTTTTCATCAAGTATAACACACGGAAATCCATTATTCCATGATAGTTTAAAGAACTGGTTAAATGATAAAGAAAAAAACCAACATTGTATTTTGTTTTGACAAAATTATTGATTTAAATCTCATCCAATAGCACAATACTATTTAAAGGTCACCTAAAGAAAAATGAGTTTACACTCCAACAGAGCGAGCTTATCTGTCATGAAAGTGTAATGATGTGTTTATACTCTCACTAGTGTGTATATATTTTGCAGAAAGATAAGAGATTTTGTGCAGGTAAAGTCTGACAAGAAAGAAAAGTGAAAAAATTTGAGGTACTTACAGTAATTGCTAAATCACTAATACTCGTTTCACAATTTCAATAGGCCACCCATATGCTTTTATAAACTGTTGAGCACCGCAGCACTGGAAATTCTTCTGTGCCATTCATCAGATGCTTTATCAAAATGCTTCGAAGATTTGCAAAGTGTACTACACAGATTGTGTATCTAGACACTAACAAGTGAGATGTCTTAATAGATATAAAACATGTTTCAGTTTCTACATCTTTATAAGTGTGTTCATGTAAACTGTTTTGAAATTTTGTTTCATAGTGAAACACCACTCTATGTCCTGGTATACTACTTAGCTAAAAATATATTTATTAATGGAAAACATTCAAAACAGTTCCATTATGAAGACAAACGCTAATACAATCAGTATCTGTTTTTAACATCATGTGACTTTCTTGTTTGCACAGTTTTCAGTTCCAATAGCAATTGGAACCAAAGCTTTCTCACACCTCCTATGCATTAAAATGGTCTTTAAATCAGCTTTGCTCAAAGATATCCATTATCTGCTATCCCAACCTTCTTGTCACTCTTCTCCACTCTCTAAGAGGACTAACAGACTCTTCTATTACATCCTCAACACACTCGCATGATCCCTTTTCAAATATATTTGAAGGACCTGCAAACTAACAAATTATGCCTTTTCTCTTTCCTTAAAAAAAGAATGTGTACAAAGAACAGTGGTCATGGCTTTTCAATTCACCCTGATCATCTGTACCAGCTGGTACTGATAGTTACACATTTCTTGTGGATTTAGATGTCAAGGTTACATTGCACTGAACTCGCATAAACTCCACAAGCCCCACCTTTAAAATACCTGAGCATTTTGCTTCATCATCCAAAATAAAAGCAACCTTTGATCCACACTACTTACCAATTCTATATTCACAGATAGAGATTTCTCAGCTTTCCTATGGTCTTCAGTATAAAGATGTATAAAATAAAAAGGGAAGTCATGCCATAAAAACAGAAAGAGCCTGAACATCTTTGATTAAAAATGCAGTAAATGCTTTTACATGTGCCAACAGAAATTGTATTTTGGGAGGTCACATTCATTCTTAGATTACGGGTGCTTATATTAGGATAGTCCTTTCCAAAAACCTGGCTAACTACAAGTGTTCTGAAAAATCTATGATTTTCTACATTGTTTCAGGCAGTAGGAACCCCAAAGTAGTCATTACTTTTGGAAATCATGCACTCCACCATCCCTGACCCTTGATCACAACAGCCACAGCCTCACACGGTGCTATATCCTTTAACAAGGTGGATGATTTCATCCAATAAAAAGATGGGGGGGGGGGGAATGAAAAGACGTTGTAGAGTATGTTCTCTTCCACTTGCAAAAGAAGCAGAAAAGCATCTTGATCTGAATCAAGAGTCAGAATTCAAAGCAGTTATTTGCATTTTGGAGATCAACAGTAACTTAATTAGGAAGGGGGGAACAATGAAAAGACAGTATATCAACTTCATTGCAGAGGTCTAAAAAGATTATGATACTAGCAAAGGGTTTTCTTTGGCCCTAGTTTGCATGTCCAGTGTGAATAAAAAGAGTTCCTTTTATTTTTTTTTTAAATCACAGATATTCTTTGATTATTTGAAAGGCTATTTTTTCCACATGTTTCAGCCTAAATCAGACCTGCTCTGGAGAGAAAAAGGCCTCGCCCACACAATGAGTACTCAAAGCACTCTCTCTGCAATGCTCAATACAGAACATACAGGAATGGTTAAAGCAAAAGTTCTTCTGCCCTCCAAATTTCCATTTTTAAAAACAATTTTTTTTTTTCATCTTTCTTTTCACACAATACACGTGTTTAACACATACATCAGCAGAGACACACACATGAACTAATGAACACATACGATACATCTAGGACTCACCACTCTGGAACTGTGCACAGAAGTTCAGATATAAAACCAGAAAACATGACAATAAATGATATTCCACTCACTGATACCTAACCCAAAGTCAGCACCTCTGAACTATTCCCCTGCTCTGTCTTTTATTTCTAGTCTCAGCTTTTCAGTACCTCAGTTTGTTCAAGTATACAGAAAAAACAGTGCAATAATAATTTCCACTAACTGGCAGGTTCAGTCTGAAAGCTTAATCCATCATTGTAAAAAAGCACTTGGAAAATTTCAGATAAGCAGTGCTTCATTAA
Organism: Burhinus oedicnemus; assembly: GCA_008921705.1. Classification (NCBI taxonomy): domain Eukaryota; kingdom Metazoa; phylum Chordata; class Aves; order Charadriiformes; family Burhinidae; genus Burhinus; species Burhinus oedicnemus. The sequence goes on along the minus strand of VFFE01008282.1, from coordinate 452,112 downwards.
ATCTGAAGAGCAATTGTTCTATGCATATGTCTTGCATTTTGTCCCATCTTTATGCACTCCATAACCTTCATCCAAAATTACATGAATTTTAGGTATACAATCCTTTGCACTGAGCCTACCATTGGGACATTGCCAGTCACGAGAAAAAAGCATGGCCTGTGATCTACCAAAAGTTTTAGACAACATACTGCAGTTTAAAAAAAAGAAATTAAAAAGCTGACATGCTATGAAAAGAAAGTGACATCTAAAAATAATTACAAAAAAGTTTTTGGTGTGCATTTTTTTGATTGGTTGGCTTGTGTTTTCGGGGTGGGTTTTTTTGGTTTGGGTTTGTGGGTTTTCTTAAAGAATTTTACAACAGGAAATTATTCTAATGAAACACCTTATGTTCTACACACTATGTAGTTGAACACTTACGTACCAGATAATATACAAAGCACATCATGCTGACTTGCTCTCAGAACATGCACATGGATATCTTTTGCTGTAAATTAAAGGCCAAGGCTAGTCTCCCTTGTTTAATTAGCTGTACATGTGTGAAAATACCAAGTACACAAAAACTGGGATTCTAATTGCTATTATTCTGAGATGTCCAAAAAGTCTTCCTCTCTTGTATTTGCTGTCACATTATCTAGAAACTTGTAATAAGTTTTTTAATTAAAAATAAACAAAAAAAATTGAATGTGATATAATAGATGTAGCATCTGCTTATTTTATGGAAACGATATATTTGGAGAGAAAAGAGATTGTTTATACAGTAGTGGAATTGGATAGAAAATGACTGAAATTTTACATTCAATGCTACATTAAATTTGCTACTTCATCCAGCGAGTAAAAACTTGGTTAAAACATGGTGGGGAGGTTTCAGAACTCAGTAAAATTTCTCAAAGGCTATAACAACCCTTGAAAAATGCAAGAACATAATTACCAACCATAAGATATTATTCAACACTAAAAATATCTGAAAGTCTGTACCACACTAAATTTAAAGAATCCTAAAGTTTAGACTGAGAATATTTGAAAGCATTATGTACAAAACATGAGATTTTCCCCACATTTCCATTTTTCAGGGTTTTCCCCATGTTCATCCAAGGCCAAACGGGATGGGAGGGGGGCAGCAGAGAAAGACTAGGACCCCTAGATTACAGTGCAAAGCAGACCTACTGTTTTTCTTAGGGTTTCTTAGGGTTTTCTTAGGTTCTTCCGGGCTACATTTGTATTGCTGCATTGCAAACCTTTTTCCTGCCGCAGTGCCAGGGTCTGCACCATTCACTCACCAACAAGCATGGATGTCACGCAGGCTTATCCTGGGAGGGATCCTGCATAGTTGTATAGTTTCTTGTTAAGGATGTTACGTAGTTTTACAAGAAAATGGAATTACTGAACAAGTTCAGACGTACTGCAGAAGGGAGCCTGCTATTCACAAACACAACGGCTTGATGTAGATAAAACCCAAAATAGTTCTTTCTTTGGGGTTATTATAGAGCAGAGAAAAGATGACAGTTAAGGTATAGAAAGTGAGCATGAAATACATCCTTCTACCAGTACTAATCAAATATAAGGCTTTGTTACACTCAATATTGTGTATCTCCTATTGAAAGATCTCCTGGTTTATTAAGGAAAGCTTCAACAGGTAGGTAACTCAAAGGATCAGCATAAATTAGGCAATATGCAGTAACATGGGTTTTAACATTTTGGTTAACATTCATTAATACTGAAATGAATGGCAACTCCACTGTGCATTTGAGCAAGCGGACACCAAGCAAATTCTGATTTTAACGAAAAATACTTGGAAAGACAAAAGCCCATTTCATAAAAATACTACTGCCTTTAGACCCCCTAATCAGAATGATTAAAGAAAAAATATCAAGGGGTAAAAGGAGAAGGGGAAGCATCCATATACTACAAAGCTTCTCTTACAAGAGCACCAGTACTGCACTCCTGGAGACAGTTTACAGGGTAACAAGCAATAGATAACTTAGATTTAATAGATTTTCTACTGAGTTGTAGAAAATATCATGGACCCAACACTCATTTTGATTGTCATGGCAACACTGGGTGATATTGTCATCTTATAGCAAGCACAAGTTGCATCGATAAATAGTGGTTACTGTCAGACAACCTATACGCTGACACTTGCTGTTCATCATAGTTTTGTTTTCACATGCAAAGAGCAACAAAGTTATGGGCTATATTTGGTGGTAGTTTGATAACACTGATGGAAAAATGTGCAATTCAATTAGCAGTTAGACAAGTATCTGTCATAGATAATAACTTCTTATGTCAGGGAATCTGCATACTGATCAATGTGAAGCCATGTGCAATTGCTTATACCAATCATAAATCACTTTCTATTGATTGGCATTCCAAATCCTTGACATAATTGGAAGCTATAGAAAGGGTCATAAGATAATGCTGTGCATGTCCTCAAGTCCTTTATTTTCAGGGCCTTTCTGTATTCCATTGCGTTCAGGTTTTGTTGAGGAGTGGGGACACATTTTATTTTTTATTATTAGAAAATTAAGCATGCAACTGCCACCTGATAAATCCTCATGCTAGAGGTTAAAATGGGAATTTCCCATAGCTGGATTTGATTCCTGTGTGCAAATGCAGGCTTGCCTACACGCTGCTTATAATCTGATTTATGCACCAATTTATTTTACACATTAGGCACACTGTATGCAGTCTGACTGATGCATAAAAATTTCATGTAAAAAAGGACTTACTTGCACACAACTGCTTTTCAGTTATTATTATCTCTTCTGGTTAGCATCATAGAGTAGGTAGGACAAATGACTTGATACAGTGCACACATTTTGCCCAGTACACAAACATTTTGATCGGTACCTATTTCACTTCACTTTCAGCAGACTCTTGAATAGCTTAACAGCTTTATCTTTAAAGAGATCAGATCTTACATTTTTGTAAAGCCCTCTTATGGTGACAACCCCCTACCACTCCCACACACAAATTTTCATATGTACACATAAAAGACATGGGCTTTATTCTACAGCATACCTCAAATTAACAAAATGTAGTTAGCTGGGATATTGTTTCTAATTTTCTGATTATCTTCATACATGTATGCTTCTTGTATTATTATCAATCAAACTCAAGATATGTTTTTACACAGCTTTTATTTAGGAAAAATCAGCAAGAAATGCATCTTTCTATTTTTTCCATTTATTAGAAGTCTCCTTTCATCCAAGAAATATGAGACCTGAAATAAATTGTACCATCCTGCTTTTTTTTTTTTTATTCAAATCCTTGCCAGTGCTAGGCAGTATGCTAATGAAAACAGGTTGATAAATGACTCCCTGATATTTTCCAGACATTTTTCTCTCAGAAGTGCTCTAAACTGATGTAGCTCAAAGAGAATAAGGCGCATTAAGTCATTATATCAATTTTTGTTACCCAGATACTTCAGTCCCAGTTAAGAGCTGACAGCCAATATAAAACAAGGCAAGGGCATCATACGACTCCATCGATCAAACCTTGTCGTAGATAGATTGCCTATTACACAAATAGAACCAGCAGATTCAGTTTGTAGTTTTATGCTCTCCAATTAAAGGATAACAGGGTACTTTCCCATAAATCTGCTAATTGCAACTGAATTAATTTAACAAATTTTGCCAAGCACGGAAAAAAGTGATTGGTTAAGCTAATATAAACTAGCACAGGTTGTCACAAAGCGAGTTCCATAACAGGCTTTTCCTATACCTTGACTGGGCAAGGTGTCACAAGCATTTAACTCCATTGGGGTTCTTTGGCAACAGACAGCTGACAACCATAAAACATTGCACAAATAGGAGATAATTTATTTGCTGTACTCCCTCCTGCCCCCGAAGCACGGAGTAACGCCTTCTTTGCACCTAATTAATGTTTCTCTCTAAGCGGGCTGTTTTTCTGAATCAGTATTATACAAGCAAAAGCACTAGATCACAGAAAGTGCTCCCACATGAGCTCTCAGCAAACAATGGCAGTGATCTGCAAAAAATAGAAAACCAGCCTATAGCATTGCTGTGAGAAGCTGCCGAGGCCCTTATTAAACAGCACAGTAATGCAGCACGCCATGCTTTGGATATTATTCTAATGAGTTTAGATATTCATCTGGAAATAGCTAGATCAACAGAGTGGTAGATAATTCAGATCTATAAAGAAAGAGCAAATGCAAGAGATCTCTAACTGTAACTTATGGAAGGAAATTATGACTGCAATCACCCTTTCAATGATACATTAATGTGATAAAAACCTGTCTTTATATTAAAAACACACAAAAAAACCCACCAAAAACAAAACCAAAACAAACAAACAAAAAAACCCACCACACAAACCCAGCTATTTCCTAACTAAAGAAATTTATATCCAGGCCCAAGAGATATTTTAGGAGCAACACTTCTTACTGGCACAGAAAAATTATTTTTGCACTAAAGCAGCATATGGTTGTGTATGCCTATATAAAGTACAAAACTACAATCATGATTAATATGAAGACACAATAGAGATAATCCCTTTGACACATTGGAATTTAAGATGGAGGGTACTATTACCAATAGGAAGAGTTATGCATATGAAATGCAAGTTTGATGCAACAACAGTAAGCTTTCTAAATAGTTGGCGCCTGCAATCTAAATGCAGTCTAAAAGGAGTACTTAATTCAGCGGGGTTTAGTTTGACTGCCCCCCCCTTCTTTTTTTCTGCACAAGCCCACTTCTTACAGCACCCAGACATTCACAGTTTCAACAAAATTATGCAAAAAACAAAACAAACAAAACAGCAACAAAAAAACCCCACCCTGAAGTGAGAATTCTACATGTTGCATTTGCCTTACAAATCCCCAGACAATTTTCTGTCATTAAAAACAGCATTTGAAGACAAAAGGCGCTTGCAGAGATGCGCCGGCACCTTCCCTTAGAACAGTTTGGAAAACCTAATTTGCTTTCACCCTGGCAGACTTGCTAGAAAAATTCCCCGTTATAATTACTTTCACTTGTTGTATTGTTTAACACATGGTTGTTTCTACCTGGAAAGAAAATATAGAAAAGCCCACCCAACTTCAAGTAAAGGAAGAATTATAGCTTCTCAAAAAAGTAAGGTGCCCCAGCATCAGCACTGAAAAAAATTCTTCTCTAATGCAGGGCCAGCAAACCAACTGACCAAGATAAAGCAACAATGGAAATGGATTTCTAAAATTCACAGCAAATTTCATGCTCTTTACTTTCCTCTGAAAGGAGACTAAAGCTACTTGGGAAACAAAATACCCCCAAAACATAATCCACCCACTTGTTCCAAATTATCATAATCAAGAAATACTTTATGCAATCATTTTTAGCATGGAAAATTTCTGAAAGTGAATTGTTCTACCCCACTGTCATCAGTGGCAGTTATGTTGCTTATTTATATTTCACATGAAATCAAATATTTGTTTTGGTTTATATCTTTAGAGGCCTCTAGCATGAGATTGTATGTCTTCTTCTTGAATGTAATATAGACTACAGTAATGTAATACAGTTATCCAAACAGATAATTTGTTTACTTCCAAGATTATATTACAATGTCCCATTTTTCCACATAACTATGAGGAATAAGGTGCCATTCTGTTAGTTTATATATTTTGCCTGACAGGATTTTGATCATAATTAAGGTACAGAACATGAAGCCAGTGTTCTTTTTTGACTTCTGGAAGCACTGATGTACATGATGTCGTTTTAGTTACACCGATGGACTGAATGTCATGCATTAAACTATGGGAAAATTTAATTACAAAGCTACCTAAAGCAACAGGTATTACTGGTCTCTGTGCTTATTTAGTCCTTGATTTCTATTGATAAATTCCATCTGCATCTAAAATTTTACTTGTTCACATCACTAACATATTCATAAAAACAGCCACAAAACTCAAAATAGAAATAATAAGTAAAATCATGACAATAGAAAAAAGTGTTACATCATAAAAAAAAAAAATCACAGTATAGAAAATACAGAAACAAAAAGCTGGAAAGGATCTCAATCAATTATCTACTTCATCCCATTCCTTGGCCAAAAATTAAATGCATTTCTATGACTGCTCCTGTTTTTATAGTCAAGTCATCAACTGTGCATCCTGTGCTCAGAAGACATGATGTTCTGGATCAAACTTTTGACCAACAACCAAAAATGAGGAGCCTAGACTACATACAACTGTAGTCAGCTAATACAAAATGTGCTGTGATTAACCTAACAAGTATTTCCAGTTAAATTATATTGAGCTGGGAGAACTAACAGAACTCAGATAACACACTGTCAATGCAGCAAAACCACAGAATATGCCACTTTTATTAGACAAGCAGGTTCTCAACCTCTGAGTCAATAAGCATTCATAAGTAAAATGCCACAGTGAGCTTAAGTTACCAAAATATCTGTGATCTGGTTTCCCAAAATTGTTTTCCAGAGCTCTAAAATAGCCCCACGTACAAGTTCATATCGCATACTCCAACCTAGTTCTCAAAACCCAGTTATACTATACTTAAATTTTACGTCAAGGGCAAACCTTCAAGACCTGAATATTCCCTAATCACAGAAAGACGGGTGGCCTAAGAACTATCTGCAAAATTAGAGTGGCATCATACATGTCAAAAAAAAAAAATCAGATTACAGACATGGTCACTTCTGTAGAGAAGGCTGAAAGTGATAGAATAGGTGAGGCAAGTAGATTGTCCAAGTGGACAATGTTACTCCTTTAAAACAGCACGGGTTTTGTCTGCAACTGTGTACTATGGAAGTTGGAGGTACATGAAGCTGCACAGGCATCTATTTGCCAAGCTCTGAAAATTTATTTTTGCTAACTTTTGTTAGTATTGAACAATATTAAGTTAGAAAGAAGCGTGAACATTAAGATACTGCATGCCAATTTCCTTGTTTCATTGTTTTCCACCTCAGTCTTCCTCCTCTGCACCAGAGTGTACAATGCCATCCAGGATGCATCTCTGACCTGATGTCCCACAATGGCTATCCAGGATACCAGCAGCATATCCTAATTTTCAATCCTGTTTTTGTGATCCACCTTCTCCATTTTAGAAGTGCTTTGTCATAATTTGTCAATGCTACTACTAGACTCTGCAGAGTTAGTCGCTGTTTGACTGTGCAGGGTTAGTATAATTGTAGGCTGTTGAGAATAAAATACCAACAAAACAGAGAAGAGCTGAGATAAGCTAGCACTTGACAAGAATTCTTGAGACAATACAAGAACAAAAAGGCCTGAGACAAGGTATCAAAAGTACACTGACAAGTGTACAAAGGCAAAAAGAGGGGAAGAGCAGTTGTTCTATAGAAACAGTTAAGATGTCCAAAATTCTTCAGCCTAGTTTGACAGTGAGCTACTATGTCACACTGGTTGTTGCACGCAAAATTCCTGCAGAGAAAAGCCAGTCGTGGAGGTTTTCACCTCC
>VFFE01008282.1:414240-444665 GCA_008921705.1 Burhinus oedicnemus | reverse complement strand
GGGTGTAAAGCTGTCAAGCCACACCACCAAAGGTGCGGCAACCTCCATGACTATTAGAAATTAATTTAAATTTAACCGAGTTAAATTGAGGCAACAACCTTTACCCAAAGAGCTTGCAGATATTTCAGAGACTGCAAAAAACCAAGGAATTAATCTGAAAAATTAAACAGAAACATAAAATTGAAGAACAGAAAGCTAGCTGAGAAAACTCCTACCTACAACAGTTGTCAAGACCTACTACAAATAACTCTGGAACACACTAAGATACCAAAACCTCAGACTAAGATTAGTGGGAGATATAAGCATTCCATGTCTCGAAAAAGGGCAAGATACCTACCATTAGTACATTGAATACAAGAAACAGAGTAGGTCTGCAATATCTAGGATCTATTAAAAACTTCTTCCCTTCTTTTGAGTTCTGCTAAAAATAAGAGCAACTTGCATCATCACAGCCTTGTTTCTGCTAGCTGCCTATATTTTTTCCTGGTTTTCCACTTGTGCAAAAATTTTTCATAAATATTCCTATTTATACAGACATTGCAAAAACACCTATCTTCAGGAGAATCCCATTCAAAGAATTCCAGTCCTAGCTCCTGACCTCACCCAGTTACATTTGTATACTCAATACCAAAGAAAGCTTTGCCAGCAGGCCAAAAAGAGAGCAAGTGCCTGGAATGTAAACTCAGGATTTGTCTTAACCCTCTTAGTTGTCAGGACAAAAGAAGTCACATGCATCATGGAGGGCTAAGGGACTCTCCCTTTATATAAACCAACTAGCAAACATGAAAGGTTTTACATCTTCTAACAAGAAAAATACAGATTCTAGAAATGCTTTCATGTAGATTCGTCTTTAGCCTGTAGCAAAAGTATCTAAGGGTTATCTTTATATTTATTGGTATCATTATATGTACCGGCATGATCCCAGAAGTATGGCAGGGCTGAACTAGTTTTAGGTCTGGCTAGATAAGGATGCATTATTTTGAACTCTAGGAGACTATAAAGAATAAAATTCAAGTGGCTAGTCTAACTAGCAGAAAAAAGTAATACAAAATCTAGAGCACAAGAACTGTTATATTTAAAAATACAATGAAATACTAAATATGACTGGAAGGGAGATACAAAGAAGTGTAAAAATCTCATTAATTATGTTTTAGATCTGCTTTGGAGATCTAAAAGTATCAATGGCAATCGCTCTGTATGAATGTCAGTGAGGTTTCAGACCATCATTTACTGGCTACAGAACTGTGGTGGTGCAACCCCCCCTGCCACTCTCAGGCCTCTCGATACTTGGCGTGATTCCCTCCCCACCTGGGCCACATAATAACACCATGACCAGAACAATACAGAATGGTCTAACATTAAAGAAAGAAAGGGTGGAGAACAATGGACTAGAACACTACGGCAACCCCTTTGTGCACCTGGTTTCCATAGCTCCTACCATTTGAAGATAATAACTATAATCATTCACTCCTGACAGCATATGGATCGTGGCCACAGAGAGGGGGGTACCAGGACCACAAGTCCTAACAAGTCCTGCGCTTGTGTAACCAATGGAAAGTACTGGACTATTCCATTGTCTGTGCTGGGCTGGAGTAGAAAAATACCTGACGAAAGTCAATTATCTTGGATCCTATAAGTAGTGATTCTAGTGAAGACCCTTTGAGCTCTTCTGGATCGCAGCGGGCTGTGGCCAGTACCTCCCCTGTCAGGTAAAACTTCGCGAGGACCAAAGGCCAGGGTGAGACATTCCCTCTCGAGCCTCAACAATCGCCTGTTGAGGAATGCCGATGCATTGTGAGTATTTACTCTAGCTCAGAAGGGAAATTTTAACTATGGGCTAGCCTCTCTTCCATCCACCTCTCCATTTATATGTTTGTATGCTTTAGCTTTATGGATGTGGATGTTCTTCCATTTTCCGTGCATGTGTAGGGGTTAAAAGGGGTACCAGCCAACTCAGTAAGTCGTGCAATATTAAGAGATCTTCGATCTCAGCGGTTATAAACTGCGGTGTGTGCGTATTTGTGTAAGTGTGTGTATGTGCATGCTCATATGCTTTATGTGTATATTTATATGTGTATATATATTAATCTGAAATCTGTGCTTTGCTCTCATATGTATATGTATTGGTTTGGGATACCTTATAGTAAGTTAGTGTGAATCTTGTCATCTTCGAATCTGTAATCAAGTCGCTGTTCATTTATTTAGTTAAATCACTTTGCAAACTTTTAATTCAGTTAATGATTAAGCACTGCTAGAACTCAATCCCTTGATCTGCCTCAAATCACAACTAAAACTGAACTGCTGCTAAATCATAACTGTCTGATACTTCCATCGCGCGACAAGAACAAAAACTCATTACCTGACATTAAAAAAACCATACATATATATGCACTTAGCCTCTAAGCAAACAGGATTTCAGCGTAAGAAGACATACTTTAGCATCTACACTTGCTAAGCAACTGTAGCTTTAAAAACAAAATAGCATCTTTGGGACAAGAGCAGGTAAAAAGATAAATTTTGGTGAACGAGACTGCTCTAAGCAGTTTCTTGATTTCATTGGGTTGTGACAATCACAGCATGGAAGCCTGGCAGAGAGTGACACTTTATTTTTCCTTTTCCAAGTAGTTCAGTTCCTTAACATGCAAGTCTTCAAGCTGTAGAGCCATGCAAAATAAATGCTGCCCATATATACACACATATATGTATTTATATATAACAACAACAACAAAAAAATCTTATGCTCTTAGTGAAATTCAGATCCATTTGGAATTGGTAAAAACAAAGAGGAAAACTAACTTGTTTTAGGTTTCTTTTACAGTTCCCAAGAAAAATGCATTATTCTTTGACTGCTGAGACGCAGTTGGGCAACAGAAGGGAGGGACCAAGCAGCATTTTAAAATACTGGGAAAACCCATGACTGTCTAAATGTCTCCATGTACAATGAAAACACTGCTACTTTCCTCAGATTCTAACTGTCATTCAGATTATCCATCACTGTAAAAGGCACATCTTTAGTATCTACAGTGTCCCCTAAAACTTTATCTTGAGCTTTATTGGGATCTGCAAGTATAGTCCTAACATGAATAACAATCCTGGAAATGAATCTTTTACCTGTAAAGACAGCAAGAATTAAATAAATTTTTCCCCCGTTTCCTCATCAACATACTTTATAACCTTGCCTCAGAACTAACACTTCAAATAACAAGAGGCCAGCTCTGTCATTTGGCATTTATTGTAAACATTTCTCTGAGGCACCATCTCCTTTTAATTGATGCACTCTTCAAAGTTAAAACAAATAGTTCATAATGCCTAATAAAAATTCAGAGCAGCCTCTAACAATCATATTTCAAGCATTTACTAGCTTGGTCTGCATTTTGATCAAGGAGTAAATGCAGAGAGCTAAAACTTTTACTCCAATCTTTACTTTTTTTCCTCCTAATATAAACCTTTGAGGACACACATTTCTTCTCAGAATTTCAGATTTCCACTTCAAAAAGGAAACCCTAATAAATCTCTGCAAGCACCCTTCATGAGGTTCTCTGTTTTGAGGTCTATTTTACTACTTTGTCACTGTCACACAGTCCCAGCTTGGGAATCTAGAACACAAAACCTCCTCTTTGAGACAGCAATAACTAATAACTACAATTTTTGAGAATCATTATATTGTTTAAACAATTTTTCCACTCCACAAAGGCTGATCTGCTTTTCAAAACTAAATATATTTTCTTACGGAAATGAGTGAATTGAATAACCATATACATCAGTCTTCTGGACACTATAAGTTTTTCAAAGTGGTTGGTTCATTTGGCCTCAGTTTGGATTTCCAAAAGATAAATCTTGTTCTTACATCAGTCAGCCTTACAGGGAGGGCTTGCAAAAGCCAAAGAGAAGCCTTTGGCCCCATGGGGCTACGAAGAAGACATTTTTTTGTTGCTACAAGTATGCAGCACAAGGTATCCACATCTGCATATCTACAAAGAGAGATGTGCTTATGGTTGCTCCCCTTCTGCTCTCTACAGAATGGTCTAAGATGAAGTTTTCTAGTCATGCAGGCATTACAGTAACCACATTTTTAAAGTCTTTCACCCCTGCCCCCAAAGTACAGCAGTTTGAGTGGTCAAAGCAAAGTCTTTTGTTACAACTTTGCTATTCCGAGAAAAGGAAGTGTTTTAAATTTCAAAATTCATTCCGCGGCAGCTTGAAAGAATCATTCATTTTTGTTTTGTTTGCCAGGGGAGAAAATGTAAAGTAACAGTTTCTGATGCCTCAGTAGTTTAAATTGGAAGTGACAGAAGACCTATTAGCTTATACAGGGAGAGAAGAGCCATCTCTTCCCAATCCATCACCAAACACCCCAAAAGAAGGTGATAAGGTTCCTAAGAACGGATGCTGGTAACCCTTGGAATGAAAGAAGGTGGAGACTGACAGTATCCACCCAACTGATAAATGGTGACAGAAATCTCCAGTAAAGTAGTGTAAAAGTACAAAGGAAGCACAACCTGCACAAGGAAAGCTATTGATTGATAGATCCCAGATGTGCTTTACGGTAAAAGCTGCAGCCCTGCAAGATATGTCCCTGGGGTCTTGCCTCCTCTTTCTGTCACATCTGGAATAAAAAGCCTATACTGAACCAATTGCCTACTGGCTAGAAATGAGATTTATTCCAGCCTTCCATTTTAATATAATTTTGATAAACAGAGGTGTTCTGGAGGGAGGTACTCCCACACTCTTACACACACGTCTCTGCTTTCAAGCTGCTCACCCAAGAACTGAAACATGCAAAATTGCCTGTCCTTATTAAGGTCCTTAACACCTTATTTATAATATGTTATGCAGCCAGAACAATCCATTACATTTTTTTATGTTATGCAGCCAGAACAATCCATTACATTTTTTTATGTTATGATCTTTCCGGTGACCTGCTCAGGACAGCATGCACAAAGACTGACAAGAGACTGCATGAGTACTGTTTCTGACAGAAAGCAGAGTTCAACATTTATTCATTGTTAATTTGACTGTACAGTATTACCAAGACTACTGTAGCACACAATGTTCTTGTAAGGTTATGAACTGGTTTGCATCCTTCCACTGCTAGAATTTAATACTGTACTAAGTGTGATATATCTCATCCATTATTAATCCCATCCAGCTCTGCAGCAAGTTTCTATAAAACCAATGTTGAAATACTACACTGTTAAGGCTCCTGCCAAATCTGAAAGATGTAATATTAACATGGTTATGTTCCAGATAGGTGCATTTAACCCACACTAAACAATCTGCATGTTCTGCTTGCATGTTCCTGGGCAATATTTATCCTATCACTAAAGCCTAAGAAACAGTGCTTTAGTATAGTTTATGACAGCATTACAAATACTGCTCAAGACAAAGTAAAGTTACAGATAAAATCTGAATAGGCCTGTTATTGTTTTTAGAGAGAGCTAAATAAGCTATGAAATTTTTCTGGACTATGGAAAACTCTCATTCAAGAACAAGAAAGAAAACACTGATCAAATCCTAGTATTTACCAATAGAGTTTGGCTCACTAGCCATAGCATTTAGGATTACGTGAAATACTTACCTTCACTGCTGTGAAGTAAAGCAGATAAAGCTTTACAGCATACATCCATCCCTTGAAAATTCTTATGCATTATACTTCTTTATACAGCAAACATTCTTTTCAGGCAGAGTGTGAAAGCTCTGTTCCAGCTTCCGTAATTTTCTGCATTGTTTCCACTTTACAGACTTTCTCAAGACATTCTCTACCAATAAATATTACTCCCTGCCACATATCTGCTATGTCTGTAGCACGGAAAGAAAACAAAATATCTTTAAACAGAACATAAGATCTACTTAAGATACAATTCTCTGTAACGCTACTGTAAACCTTCCTGTCTTCTCCGAGAGGTCAATAGATGCTTCAGCATCAGCTTCAGTTAGAACAGATGTAACTCTGTGCCTGATTCAGGCCAGTATCCAAAGTAATCCCAAAAAATAATTTTTCACTCAACACTCTTGGTTATGCTACACACACACACACACACTGCCCCTGCTTTGGTGGTCCTGTAGGAGAAACTGTATTGCTTAACTTAAACTTCAGCCCACCTAAGCATAAATTATTTTCAGAGAAGGCTACACCTACAAAAAAAATATTAAAAACATGACTTAAAAGAAAACCAAAAAAAGATCAAGGCACAAATACTATTTTCCAGGCTTCCAAAATTTTCTTTAGTAAGAAGTGGTATTTAAAGTATATTACACTGCTAAATCAGTGATTCTCTTACAATTCTGATGTTTTGTTTCACTTCCTCTACCAAGCTGACCTTATGGTGGCTTGCTCCAAATACTAATTGCCCAAATACCAGTGGGATTCCCGAGAGTAACGCAGCAGTAACAGAATAGAGCAGGTTAACACGTTGAACACGTATAACTCATCCTCGATACATTTATAGTAATTTGAAAGTCTGGCTATTAGTGACACATTGAACATACTAGAACGTGAAAATATCATACTACAGAATTTTCCATTTCTGACAGCAATTTAAACAGACAATTGTAAGAAACACTCAATTGTGTAATTAAGCTATCTGGATAAAAGGCAACAAGTTATTTCTCTCCCCCCCCCTCCCAAGTACATTTTTTCAGACACTCTTACTGTAATACTCTATAGACCACTGCAATTTTCTTTAATTGAGCTTTGTATTTATGCGTAGCACAAAAAAGTACAGTGACGTTACTGAATAAGTTACTTGACAACAATAAGATATTTTTTTTCCATTCAGTAGTTCCGTTTGTTCTCTTCCCATCCTTAATTTGGCTCGAACTTTTGAAAAAGAAATGTAAATATACATTCTGAAATACGTCTATATTGCAGTTAGTCAATGGATGAACCGTACTTAGCTAAACATACAGTAGGTAGGTGCAGTGCTACTGTAGCGATGCTGTTCCACTCAGTAGCTTCCACTGTTACCTATAAACACCTACACTGTCTGCTGGCAGCCTTAAATATTCCGCTGGGAAGTGGATATCTATTAGAGAAGGATTAACGTATATCTTCAACCCCACATCTAACTGAAATAAGAAGTGAAAATGAAGGAAAAACTAGACTATCCAACATGATAGAAGTAATAAAAGGGGAACACATTTCTCATCTGTTAACCTTGAATATCTGCTAGCTCAAGATTTTCACATTCTTCATGTATCGCTTCGCTGTTCATTCCTTAATAACCACTCAAAAATCAGCTGCACATTAAAGAAATGCAATATAAATGTGACTGGACTCACTACATCTGAGATATCCTCCAATACAGCATAAAGCTAATTTAGCTGTCACTTACTGTAAGTAAAATGACAAATATCTGTAATATCTGTCAAGATATGAAAGCTTTAAAAAGAGTTATGCAGCTGTCAACATTTTGATGACTTTAACAAGAGAAAAATAAACGAAGAAGAGAAAATAGACAGCATGTCTGTTGTGTATCCAATTGCCAAATTCTTATGTTACTTATATTAATAAAAATAAAATTACTTCATAAAAATAAGATAAACAACAAAGACTTCTGGAATAAACTGATACAGGTAAACATATTAGTACTAGTGAAACACAGCTGTAGAAAGCACTGATAAAAAATGGAATGTAGGTCTTTTCAGTAACTCAATAATTATCATACTGTAGTATCCAGCGTTTATTTAATTTAGAATTACTATTTAAGCACCAACAACATAGCAAGTCTTAGAAAGCACAACCGAAGTACAACTGGTCAAATATTTGGCTTCCTATTTCTAAATAAGATTTATTCTTTACATAATTTTAGTGATTCAGCAATAACTTAAATCATTTCAGCTCCTGAAGGAGGAGCTTGTTCAATTTCCAATGTTGCATACTTTTTGCAAAAAGGCATTTTAAGGATTGCCTGTAAAGACATTTTGACTGAGGCAATTTTTATCCCCTTTCTTGTGCATGTATTGTCAGTCTATTTTTATTTAGCTGTCAGTTTACAGGTGCTGACAAAAGCGTGTGCCATCCTCCTCTCTCCGCAAGAAAAACAGAACATGTGTTTAGAGTCTTAGCTTGACTTATCCCATTTTATACCTGGCTTTAGGAGTTTTGCATAAAACATCCTGCTCTGAGGGAAATCTGAAATACAGATATCCTATCTGGGGTGTGACCTGGGATACAGGACCTGAAGCTCTATGACCATAAAAACAATGAAAATATGTCTGCCACCAAATATCTTATCATAGCAAAAAGCAAAACAGCAGTAAAATTCCTATGCTTTGCATTGAAAAGAATAATAGAATAATAGAAGTTTTGAAAAATCTGATATCAAATATGAACACTAGAAGAAAAGTTTTCGTTGCTTTTGTATACTGAACTCCAGCTATACAAACAAGAGTTAAATCTGTTTGGGGGAACAGGAATGCAAATCCAATCTTTCAGTAATAATTTTAATAGTAATGGAATATGACAGTCAAAAAGGAATATCTTAAAGTTGCTTAAATCAGAAGTCTGTACATTTGAAAACAGTATTTTGGTTTTGCCCCCAATTTCAGCCCTGTAGTACCAAGCAGACTTTTGTAAAGCAAGAATTTACGGGTGATAGAAAAGAAACAGCTACCCTGCTTCTCATCAAATCTCAAGGTGAACAACCAGAATAAGACATATTTTTTTCCAAGGTATTACATAAAAAACTGAGCTCCTGCAGGAAATAATAAAGGAGATAATACAAAGGATCCTAGAAAGAAGCAAGAAGAATACATTATATCTTGCAATTAATACCACCATATTTGTAAAATAGACTTCCTGCAATTGCAGGACTTGGTAGTTAACGTTTCTTGATAGAATACACAAACTTTTCTAAACAGTACTTTCAGTGGTTGAAGAATAAGACTGAGTTTGTACAAAAGCCTTACTACTACACCAAAACTCTATGGTTTTGAAGTATTATAGATACATGGATGCAAACATCTATACTTACACTCTTATTTCATTTGAGGGCAATGTAAACTGATTTAGTTTAAGTTGATTTTCTAATCAACTCGTAACAGACCAAAATAAACTTCCCCTCCACCAAGATTATCTATTTGTGGTTTTGCAATAGCTATTTAAGGAGCTTTTGAACTACCCAAACAAAACCTGTGAAGCACTTACTTTCTTTTCCTCACAAAAAGCGTGCTATAAGTAACACTTAGTGCTTTTAAAAAGAGTGTGCGTGTAAAAATTGTCAGTGCCATCTTAGATACCTGGTGTTTTGGTTAAGACCTTTTAAAGATTCTTACTATTTGTAAGAAAGAAATACAAGATACAATATTTTGGACTTTTAAGCATGCATCTGCTTTATTTGGTTATTTCTCTGCTTTCAGTTTGGGATTTCCCAGATTTCCTCACAACACCATCCAATTATGAAAAATTTATTAGCTATTTAGAAACAGCAGACAAATTTCCAAGCGTGACCCAACCAGATCTCACACTAAGCATGTCTCAGGTTTGCCTGAGACTTCAGTGAGGGACCTAAGCAATAAACAAATAAAGGAACCAAGAAACCACGTAGGTTGCTCTATACTGTCATTAATATCAAAAAAATTGAATCAGTATCTCAATACGGCCTGAAAAAGAACATCGGAGTGGCTCTAAGAAACAGCAGTCATCTGTGATCCTTAAAGATTTTATGAAGCTCTAAGTTAAAAAAAATATTGACACAACAACAGTGGTATTTATGTGCCATAACAATGAGGTATACATGACTATGCAGATAAGATTCTACCCTAGTATTAATAAGGTGGCTGCATTTTATCCATAACATGTTACAACCAACACGTATGAGACTATTTTTAGATGAGATGATGTACATTGTTGTTAGTTTACATGGTTTTGGCCAGAGCGAGATTCCCATGAGACAGAGGTTTGTGGCTACTCTGTTTGACTATGTTTAGCCATTCTGAAAACTAATGATCATATCACATCACTTGGCTCAAAAACAAAGAAACAAGGCAAAACTGAAATGAAATGTAAAAACGACATGACAAAACTAATTTAGCTACTTAAAACAGTAACTTCATGATTTACAAACAGATTTGCACATCTGTTTCTCTCAACAATGATGTTTCCTGTTTCACTTGCATGGATGTGTCAATACAAATAGCAAACAGATTAAGTACTTTTAAACTAAGAATAAAACCACTAATAAAGACAATTTGAGCTTCGATTTTTTGGTAGTGTCCCTCTTGTGAAAAGTAGAAGTTACTTTCCTTCTAGTATCAGCGATTTATATTATGTATATATTTTTTAGATTTATAAATTTGATAGAGATTGTAAATCATATAAATAGCTGAATTATTGTATACAACTTAACACTATTCAGAGTATAGACTAATTTGACCTTATTAAGCCAGCATATATGTGATGAGAAACTGCAATTCACTTAGCAGATGATATTGGCAGAACAGTATCAGAACCTGTAACCAAAAATAAATAAATAAATTTCAGCATTAGATGTAAATTTATCTTTCTTATTTATATCTGTCCAAGCTCAGCAAAAAGAAACATGTCTTAGATATCAGAAAATGAAGCCTTCAAACATTGCTACTCCACATTATCGCACTCATCTGATTTTTAAAAACAGGAACAGCTGCATTTACTGATAAGAAAGCAGGAAGCTGTTGTATGTTTTTGCACAGATGTTTGTAAAATCCTTCTTTGTTAAGGATATGTCTAAGAAATAAGCCACCTTTAATCTTCTCTAATGGTTAAGTCAAGTGAAATAAATGACGTGGCATAGTATCTTTAAAACATATACAAATAAAAGAAATCAGCATTCATGTTTTCATACATAAAGGAAGTTATTTCAACTTTGTAACTTCAGTTATCACAAATACCAAGAACTGATTAAAGATCGATGAGACGAAATGTAAAGCAAATATTTATTAATACTACTAGAAAAGTATACTTACACTCTCAGCCTGTACTTCAAAGGAGAAGTATGGGAGAGTCCTTGTAAATGAAAGGTATTCCAAACAGCCGAATTATGGATAAACAAAACATTAATAGCAACTTTCCCATTACAGTAAAGGCATGTATGATCATTTCAAGGTTTCATTATTCTTCATTATGTAGTTCAGCTAGGCAATCATGAGGTTTGGGAAGTTCATTTTAAGAGAATATAACAAAGAAATGAACTCTAAAAGGAACTCCATTTTTATATTTTACTCCACGTATGTACTTTATACTTGCACATTCTATGTAAAGTGACATACATATATCCTCACTCACACATCTATGGGAAGAGTCCAGAGATAACATATACAACAGGGGCTTAGTAAACTTGCGGTCTATTCCGTCTTAGGACCTGAATCAGCATATCTTAAATGAGGATCTGAGTAGATTTCTATAAAGGCAAGTACTGACTATTACAAGCACCGCATCATAAACTGCTAAACTATATCTGAATAATCCCAGACTATCAGACTCAATAATGTAACCAGAAACTAAATCCTTCACACCACAAAAAATCTTTACAGATTGCTTAAACATTTAGGAAAAACCAGTCAGTCTCAGAGGAGCTGGATGCCCACCCAGGGCAAAAATTACTTGCGTTCACATAAGTGGTTCGGACAGGGACTGGCCAATCTTCTTGAACCTGGAAGTCACACATTGTAGTGTTTTTGAATGGACAAAACCCACAAGAAAAGTAACACCTGTCTCCCAAAGATGAGAGGTAGAATTCATGAGATGCAGGACCCCAAGGGTCCCAGCACAGAGCAAAGCTGAGAAGGAGGCAGGGCTGTCACCTCTGGGGTACTGGAGTCTTATGAAGAGGAAGAGTCAGGTTATCCCTTACTCAGCGCTTACAGCCTGGGAAGTGGACCACTTACACTAAAATAAGACCTGAACCCCAACCAGAAACCACGATGTGGTGTTTAGTATGGTTGTTTATGAAGCAGCACATCAAAGGAGAAAACTGCGTCCTAAGGAGCAAAGAACTACGCTGGCACAGACAAATAAGAAGCATTACAAAATCACAAGAAAGTACCCCAATTAAGAAGAACTACCACACCCATTAAGTAACAGCCAGTACTTAGATTGCCTGAAGTAAGATTCTATAGTAACTATGTCTTGAATTATACACTGTATAAAAGGGAAAAGCAGAAAGCATATGGAAAACTATGCAAAATATTAACAACGAAAGAATTTCAGATTTCTGTTTCAGTTTCTGTAACTTCACATATTCATTCAGGAAAATGATTGTTTTTAACAATGCCTTATTTTAAGAACCTTGAGGTGCTCAAAGTTATTTTTCAGAACAGATCAATTCTTGCTACAGAGCTGATGCTTCAAAATTCTGCATGTTCAAATGCAAACTCATCATTTTACAAGCAACTCATTAAAAATGAAATTGTTTTATCATTATATGAACTCATATAAAATTGACATGAATTTTATTTCTCACAAAGTACTACTCAAGTTTGTTGCTGTTCTGCTCCTTTCCTTGTATAAGAGGCTCCTTCAAGCAAGAGTTGAACATACAGCATCAGTTAAATGCAGGTGGATTGTTCCTACTGTCATGGGAGAAAGATCCCAGTTGGGGGAACAGTAAATGAAATCACTCAACCTAAAAAACATTGCCTTCTGTTCTCACGACAGGCATATCAGCAGTGGGGCAGCCCAGTACATACCATATGTGTCCGTCACATACTTCTGAAGTGTCAACTACACAAAACAGAAAGTGAACTGGTCTTTCTGCTTAGACTCAAAATGTGGTCAGCCTACAGTAATGGCTTAAGATCAAGAAAACTTTCCAACTGTTCATTAAACAATTAGGCTAAGACTCAACTCATGCAACTGAAATCATAAAACATAAAGAGCCTTTAATTACTACAATTCCATAGATATATGTATTGGAGGAGACAGCCTGGAGGTGAAAAGGCTCTGTAACCTATCATTTTTGTGCTCTCAATAAAGTCTATGGCTGCCGTAGACTTTCAGTGGCCAAATGAAATCCACAGCTACTACGTGTTTTAGAACATTAAGTCAACATTTAGTACTGCCAATGTCTATTTTAAAATAACTTAAATTTTTTACACCTTTAAGAAAATAAAAATACCAATTCTACAACAGCAAACAAAAGAAATTTTCTGGACGAAAACCAGAGGGTTAGGTTTTTTCGGAGGTTTCTGTTCTTTAGTGATTCTTATTCCCAAAGGCAAACCTATAAAAGTACAGCAAAATACTCAGCACAATAAAGAGAACTACAGAAGCACTGCTGAAAAGAAATACAAAACCCCCCATGAAATAATCAGCTAGAATTTGCACCACAGTTCTGCCTAGCCTAATTTTTTATTTGCTTTCTTCCCACTCTGTGTCACAGACCGTGGTGTGGTCTTGGTTTACAGCGGGGACAACAGGAGGCAAGAACAAACATCCTCAAACAGAAGAGGCCAAAACAGTACTGCTGTCTCCTAATCTACTTCAGTATACCTTTAACTGAAAAGTTCATAAAGGCACAATTTTGCAATCGGCAAAGTCATCTCAAATGAACGATTTCCAGAAAGGCTGCACGGAGCAAAGAGGCAAGTGGAAGCATACAGCTATCTTTTGGTGCTTTAATTTTTATAACAGTGGCTTGTATTCACCAACGATTCTAGCCAAAAAGAATTTAATTTGTACCAGGCATTTCATGGTTTAACTAAAGTAATTTGTGCTGTCTGCACGTTAAAACTGCTCAGAGATTCTGCAGAGTCAACAATGCATCAATAATGAATGATTATGTTTATTACCTTCTAGATTAATACATGTGGCCTTTTTAGCTGTGTTGTTAGATGGAATAAAACCAAGAACTGATGCCCCAGTATAGTGCAACTATGTTCGGCTTTCCCTATGAAACTTATTTGACAAGTTACTATGCTGTTGCAAGTGGGAAGAGTTAAATGCTAACCACCCACCCCAAGATAGGCGATCGTGTTTTGCAGGCCATACTGGAACAAACTTACTAATTTCATGCACTAATATCCCTCAGTTTAGCAAGGAATTTAAACAACAATTGTTTGCTATGAGTCTTCTAATCTGAAATAATACTGCTCAGTCCTGCCCCTCCCTCCCCATCTCTATTCTTCTGTTTAATGCAAATATCCTTGGGAGTCAGAAAGTCAGTCCTGTTTGTTTTGCTTAAGACCAGAAAGATATCAAAAAATACGGTGGAATTTCTTCCAAAGCTTCCGAAAGTTTTACTTGCACAGTCAGTCAGCATGACAATGTTGTTCACTGCAACTGGGAACACAAATATAAGAGTCCCATTTGGTCTTAGTCATGAGATTAAATATGTATTTTATCATTGAAACATATTTAAACAAATCCACAACATATTTCAGTAAACATGTCAAACTGTGTCACCACAATACCCTAACTTGGAGGCAGGAGGACGACCCTGGAGGAAGGCAGGTTTCTCCTCTGCAGTGACTTGGCTTCACTATACGTACCACAGCAAATATAGTGTCATTAACTTCCAGTAAAAGTGTTGGTTGTACAGTAAATATTTGTGATCATTTCTTCTCTAAAAAGTTTATTGCAAATAAATGGGGGGGGGGGGGGGGGAGAAGTTTAAGAAAGAGGAGAGAACAGAATTATAATGTTAAAACAAATTAAAACAAATTAACAGCTCCAAGATCCAGAATAACCTTCATCTGATAGCCAGAAAAACACAGGCTGCAGTTTTGGTATAAAAACCACTTCAGATTTTTAAAAGTGAACACTAAAAGCTAGGTTACCCAGCATAATAACACAACGTTTTTCCTTGTCCTGAACCATTATCACAATTTTTCCACTGCAAGATATCAGAAAGTTATACAATAGCACTATTTTATCAAGAGGATAATATTTTCCTAATTCTAGAAGCAGGTAATCTTAGTTAATGAAATAGTGTTTGATGTTAAGTGATCCCAAGTGCAAAAAAGTGATTATATTTTATTTTTAAAATGTTGTGCTGCTTAATGCTGCTATCAAGTAGTCCTAACAAGACTTTTTCATCTGCACTATTTAAATTAGCTACCATAATATAAAGGAGAGAGAAATGAAGAACCATGCTGAGATTGCTAACCATAGCCGTACTTCGCTACTATAGTCTCTACTTTCAAGCTGTCCTTAAAAAAAATTATCAATATTTAAATTGATTTTTGAATGGAAAAAAAAAATTATTCTCTTATCCTTCAGTAATCTTTGAAGCTTAAAGCCAAGATTTAAAGATACCTGTGTACTGTTATATTGGACAGTCTTCAGACTGCAATTTGACTGAGGAAGGCTTCCAAATGACAAAACTGACACTGCACTAATGCTATCGTCTCCAAGGGTTTAACTCAGGCACCAAAGTGATGTCAAGGACAGATCAACATTTGAGATAATCCACAAAATGATTCAGGGTGTATAAACAGCTGTAACTGGTTGATTTACAATTCAGTCCAAATTGTGTAAAGGATGGCATTAATTTGACCACTTCTATTAATTCTACTTTGCAATGTTAGTAATTCATTCAAAAACATACTGAAAAATTTCTTCCAATGACATCATCCCATAAAAGGAAGGAACAGTTATGCTGCTTAGAGACATCACCCCAATGCAACTGAGGCAATAAGAAACTCGGGTGATTCTAATCTACACCACAGCATATTACCAGGGACTATCAAAAAAGGTATTGCTAAGTATTGATAATCCCTAATTTAGAAGTCAGATAAGACTTGGATTTTTGGGGGCTGGTTTTGTTTGCTTACTTCTGGGGGAAATAATTCCCATATTCAAAGAAATACATACACCTGCTAGGCAAAAATATAATACACATATTATGAACAAGTTAATACCTGTACTAGTGAAAAGAGGAAGAAAAAGAAATACAAGAGGAGCTCATCGGGCTCCCTGTTACTATATCCTGCTTGTCATACTCACAATCACCTAAAAGATTCGTGCATATTTAGTCAGCTGTAATGGGCTTCTTCCCACCCACAATATACTTAGTAAGCTTATTGGTGAAAAGTAACATAGGAATTCAAGACATTAGAAAAGATGCTTTTATGAACAGAGCATTTTAATTATAGAGAATTAGGAATCCATTTTAAGATCAATCCATATTTCAATATACAATATGAAATGCTAGCTCTAATGCAACTGTTTTATGCTCATTAAAATTTTTTCAACGATTTTGTTTCTTTTACTAATAATTTCTCAGGGTAGAATTCAAGCCTTTAAACACTAGAGAATGAAGATGTTTACCAAACATATCATAACATGGTCATACAAACCAACATTTTTTGTATTCCATTTTAATACACTATCCTTTCATCCATCCTGTAATACACCTGTAGAGGCGTATTACATAGAGGGATACAGAGGTGAAACTTATACTGAGGGTTTCTGAGTGGTGTGGAAAAAACATAAACAAAGAGGATTCAGCTAGCCAAAGACTAGTTCTACCACACAGGCCCAAAACTCTGGGGAGAAAAAAAGCCAAAATAAACAACATATCTCTGTATTTCTACCCCACCAACAGACCAAGAAATCCTCCAGAACTGAGGCTGCAGCTTGCGGGCATGCTGTCTTCAGTGATGACACCAGTTTAAGATGTTACCGTCTTTCCACCTCCCTCCCAACATTTTTTTCAGGCCCGCTTGCACAGCACATTGCCTGTCAGACATGCTAGTACAGCTGAGGAGGTGACACAGAAGTGGAAACAAGTAGTCAGTGATGATAGAGGAAATATTTTCAGTGAATACTGCTGCCAAGAAAATGATCTATAAAACGTCACCTCCCAAGTTTGTGAGTTTTATAGAATCCAGGCTTAAGCATCTCTCTCTGAGGCAACGGG
Source organism: Burhinus oedicnemus (assembly GCA_008921705.1). Taxonomy (NCBI): domain Eukaryota; kingdom Metazoa; phylum Chordata; class Aves; order Charadriiformes; family Burhinidae; genus Burhinus; species Burhinus oedicnemus. The sequence continues at coordinate 427,824 of VFFE01008282.1, read as the reverse complement.
GACATGCAGTCAATCCAGCTTCCATAGACAAAGCTCCATCTTTATATCAAACTTAAAATGTAACATAGAGACAGCTAGTTTATTTAACTGCTAAATCTAAAGGAAATATTTAAACATTAATAGGAAAACAGTTCTGTTTATCCTTCCTCCACCAAAACAACAGAGACTGTTTCACAATGGTAAAGCTAACATTTTGCATAAAGCTGAGGGCCACTTTTTTTCCATAGTATGTATATATAAATTATTGCATTCAGCAAAAGGGAAAAAAAACCAACCCACCACTTCCCAGGTGAAGGATGTCCTTATGTCCTCTTAGGGAAGCTGACAACTACTTGTTGGCACATCACTACACTTATAGTCACCACAGATGCACAGTTCCAAGAATATTAAATTGAGCACATAGGCCATTTCCCAGCAGCCTGTATTCCAACAAATAGTACATTTCTGAATATATTTTTTGTTTTTACCAGTGTTCCATGACTAATTAAAATTATATAACATTGGTTTCACATAACCATTCTCCTCTTTTAGATCTACTGTGGACTCATGATGTAACATCAACCAATAGACCAATGAAGAGCTTCACAGAAGACAATTAAAATTCATTTGAGGTAGTCATGTATTTATTTCAACTTCAAGAGGACAGAATATGCAATAGAAAATCTTCCGTTAGAATCTGACACTAGAATTAAGAACAAGGGACCACATGAATGGAAACTCAAATATATGATCATGAACATGAAGTAAACGCAATGATTAAAACATGCTGAAGAAGAAAGAAGGCGATAAAGCACTGCTGTCCTCAATGATACAATGACTAGAAACAAAATGTTTCCATTAGAAGCATGTGTAATGACAACTCTGGCATTTTATTCAGGAAACAACCTCACTCTTGATTATGGAGATAAATTCATAATATTAGGCCATAAAATAATCTGGAGGAGGAGAAACAATAAAGTACACGAAGACATAATAACAAAGTTACCAGCTATACTGAAGAACGAAGCAGAATGAAGATGTAAAACAAAAGGTAGAGTAAGTCACCACATTTTAACAGGCGTTGATGGAAACAACTGTTCCTACGTTCTCTTCATTTACTACAAATCAGGGGAATTTCTTCTGTATAACATCATCATCATCTTTTCAGCTTACATGAAATTAAAAGCCGCCAACAGGTGGATGAACCAACTGCAGTTTCTGAAAGGTAGCTTCTACCAGAAAAATACTCAGGTAATAGAAGCTGCTTCTGACAAAAGGTAACTTTACTGCCCCACCATCAGTCGCTCTCTACTTTTCACTCCACCCACTGATTACACAGGCTAAGACCTCTTAAATTTATCTTCTCAACATAATGCCTTTGTATGCACCAAGGTACAAGAAACATTCCAAGATGCATGCGTCCAGTGCAGAATCTCCTCTGACTCAGTCCTCTGACTTACAATTTAAACTCTCAAAGCAAACAAAGAGACATGAAATAAGCACAAAGTAGCAGTCAGTCGAACACGGCCACACAGTAAGGCAACAGTAGTGACCCACCTAGGAAAGCCAAGTGCCTCACAGGTTACTCCAGGAGATGCTGGTTCACTATGAACCCAGTAAGAAAGGCACTCAGACTCTGTAAAGTATCTCTCAATCTGCTAATTATGGGAGCTACCAGTATAAAGTAAAATAGGATCATATAGATAATCTTACATCCCTTCAGATGCTGGGAGTCCCGAGCTGAGCTGGCACAGGTCTCCAACCAGGGCACAGCAGATCCCATCCCTGAAAGTTACCCCATTTTGTTCACTTCAGCTCTTACAGGATTTTCTTCAATGAAAACAATTCTATTTATCATTTCTACTGTCAGATAAAAAGGATCTTCACATGGGAGCTTGTTGCTGCAGCTTTAGATAAAGGCAAGGCCACGCAGGTGGCGTAATCAGTGGTGCCAAGTGGGAGTTGCCCACAGGCTCCTCTCACTCCATCAGTGGCCAAGCTTATCCTGCGGCCAGGGCACACGTGCAGCACAGCACAGGCCTGACCGTACTCCGGGTAACTGTTACGTGGATCACTAACTCCTCAATCTATAACAATCTTCTGGTTAAGATAACTACATTTGGTCAGTTGGGCTACACGACTGGTAAGCCACCTTTCATCTTCAGGCTATCTGCTAGCAAGGAAAGGTCATCAGCATGGTCTCCTTATGACTGCGCAACCATGATGAAGTTACCACTATGACTCACATCTGCACTTCAAGTACCACAAGGTTCAGATGCACCAGAAGTCTGCAATGTTGTCACATAAGTTAAAACAATCTCCTCTCTTTTTATTCCAACATTGAATAAAATCAAAAGAAAAAAAAAATAAAATCCAGTGATGCCTGTTTACTCTGGTCCTATCTGACATATTAATAAAAAAATCTCCTATTCCCCATGCTGTTTGGATATATTTTATCAATACTGAATCTCATCAGCAAAATAGTTCTGTTTTACAGGAGCCTACAATCTGTCCTTGGAAAAGTCTTTAGTTGCCTTTAGGTGAGGCAGAGACATCCACCTATAGTTTAAGGCCAGCAAGAGTTCTCATACTCAAAATCTAAGTGTTTCTGTTTCGATTCTCAAAATAATTTTCTCAGAAGAAACTTTTGCTTGTTTGTTTGTGCTTAAACTGTTTTACAACATCGAAGGAACCTTCTAGGAAACATCAAAAGTGCAAGCACGCCAAGACACCCAAACTATGCAAAAAGGCTAAATAAAATTTTCAGCTCAAATAAAAGAAAAAGCCTGATGGAAATGGCCAAATTATACACTAGACTGGATGAAACAGTTCACCTCACACACCATATCCTCAGTTCATGAACAAGTAGTTTTTAACATAAGAAGAGACAGCTATGCATTCTTTCTGCATTTGGAATGGCAAAGCTCTTACCTGAATTAAATATTAAAAATTTTCATGATGTAAATTTTCTAATACAAGTTTTTCATCTCTTTCTCTTCCTGTAGTGCTTTGTTGGGAAATATTTTTCTTTTTCCATGGTGGCAATCAAAATAAACAAACTGTTTATTATGATAGCATAATCACAAGGCTTTTAAGAGAGCCTTAAGTGCGGTTAAAGCTTCTATAAGTGAAATCACATCTCCAGTAAGCACAACTCAGATTAGACAGCATAAATTCTAAATACAGTATTTATGGCAAAACCAACAAAAATCCAACAGCAGTAGAGAGAAAAAGCAAGTCATACTTGCAAATCTTTTTTTTTCCCCTCTATATAAACATGTAAGCTGATTAAATGAGTGGGCTGGATAGCTCTGTCTTTTTAGAATACTGATAAAAATTTCATCACACTGAAGACTTTCAGGGCAGGCAAAATTACTTTTGCATACCATAATTTGTCTAGTATACTAGAAACCAGAATGCCATTTCTGAAATTCCACTCTTTCAGTCTTCTCACACACATGCTTTTTTAAGAAAAATTCCTCTCCCCCCCCCCCCTTTTTTTTTTTTTTTAAAGGGAGGCAGGGAAGAAGAGGAAACCATTTGTTACTCCAGTTATTTTTGAAAAAATCACCCTCCACCAACACAGTTATTTATCCTAGAAGAATCCAGAGCCTAGAAATTTTTCTGGCCATCCTATATCCTCTCTAAATTTTAACTATTCTAGAAGCCACCAGAGAACATAGACAAGAGAACCAGATCCTTTTCAGTCACATGTCGTCTCTGAAGGTCCTTTATATACAGAGACGTTTTAAAACTATCTCCAGTATCATAAAATAGGGAAGCAATTGTTATCTCAGAAGACAGAAGCAAAAGGGGGGAACAGAACTGGCTCACAGGGGTGTAAGTATGCACGCACAGAAAGCAGTCATTAATTAAGATATGCCTGACTGATAGCGATGCAGTCACTCTTGTCTACGTGGTTTCTCAGGACTAGCCTGTGCTTTTGGAAACTGGGTAGCCTTCTCCATGGCTCTGCCCCGTTGGCGTTGATTATGTATGATTAATGGTTTAAAGGAATAAAAAGAGAAAGGTCAACTTCTGAGTTCAAAACAGAGCAGCTACACGGGGAGTAATTAAGATACTTGTGTAAGCATGATTAATAAGCACAAACTGGCACACTGTGCTGTAAACAAGATGCAACCAGATGGTTAGGATGAAAAGGATTTTTCCTAAAAAGCAATTTTTCAATGCCTTGAAAGTTGGCTTATTTTCCCCCCTCTAAGCCTTACACAACTCATTATCCACACATCCTAAAAGGAAGAAAGAAATAGTAACCCCTTCAACATTCCCCCTTCCCGGCTTTTTTCATACAGATAACTACAGTTTGCATGTAAATGGATTCAACTCATCTTTGTTTAACGTTGCCTTTTATGTCGAGTTTCATGAATTGCTAAGCCTGACAAGGTTCACTGGGAGTCTTTTAACTCCCACCCACAAGTTCTCCCTGGCTGTCATGTGACTGGCAGTATAGAGGGATCAGCAATGGCATTTATGGGGAAAGCGGGAAGACAGGTGTCAGAACGGTCCAGCAGGCAAACCGAACGAACACTAATCAGCTCTGGTGTTCTTTTACAATCCATATCTAATTCACAAGTTTCATTCTTTCTGAAAAACAATTACTAGGTTTTGAAGTTCATTGTGCATTTACTCAACTGTCTCTTCACATTAACGTAAGTGGGAACAAGAAAAAAAGAGTCAGCAGGGAAGGGACATCAAAAGATCTTAGAGCGGATGAAGGCTTTATTTTAAAGTAATATAATTACAGATAAGCATAATGTTTTACAATAAATTTAAATGTAGAGTTACATCCTTATGCACTAGGAAAATATTGGTTGGTTGTCTCAAGCTGAAACTCTGGTACATACAAATGACTTTGCTGAAAGAAGAAAAATAAACAAGTCTCATTGCAACATCAAATGAATGGATATTAAGGCAACAGTGGGAACAACAGAATCAGTACTACATGTGAAGTAACTACAATCACAGGGCTCGTACCTGAGAAATAATCATAAAAAATTACAAAAGGAATATTTTGCACATTTCAAATTTCTCTCAGTTCAACATATTTACTCTCCAAAGGTACATTTCACCTCATCTACATCTAATTTAAAAAAAAAAAATTAAAAAACACCACCACAACTCTACATTCCCTATTGACAAATCCTCTTAAAGTTTGAGTATATAATCTGGTAAAGCCTCAGCTAATCTTCATTGGTTGTAACGTTACTGACTCCAATATTGGGAAATTTGCTTTTGTGTTATATAATGTTAGGAGACATCTTAAATTCCAACATATTTTCTGATAAAGTACAGATTTCTTAGGCACTTCATTTTCACCCTCACAAGAAGCTACAGGCACACAGCATCTGTTTTGCAAATAGTTCTTTTCCTCCATGCAAATGAACATCCTTTTAAGGACTTCCATACACAGAACAAATACTTGGTCAGTGAAATGAAAAAGGCCCCATGTCAGGACCTCACTGTACAACCATTCCGTTGTCCAGCACCAGTGCTTGATGTTTCTGCAACTTAAATCTAGACATCTTTTCTCTAAAAGAAAGTCACCATTCAAATACATGTTTCTATTGGAAACTCTATAAATACCCAAGTGTTAAGTGATTTAGAAGTCTTCTTAAGATCTGAATTGTGATTCTAGCAAAAGTATGGGCACCCATGTAGAGATTCAAGAGTATCTGAACTACCTATCAATTAACCATATACAGATGGAAAGCATTGTTTAGTTCCATACGACTAAATTTTGGCACCTGAAAAAGCAGCATGCTGTGTAAACTGCTTTCCCCTTTTTCACCGAGAACATCTTTCAATTTTTAGTAAGAGAAGCCTGTATCAGTCTTGATTATTACTACCACTCATTAAACAACTCTTCCTGGACAGGCAGTTATCATGAAATTCTATAACAAAGTGAACATATAGATTGCTAGCATACTTCGGCTTTGAAACTGTTAAAAGGAGAATTTTAGTAAGTTATGAATGACTGCTGATAGGCTGCACTGCCAAGGACACCTCTCTAGTCCTAGATATCCATAGCTCAGAAATGGGATTAATTTAAAACCACCTAATTGTTCTGCCAAGACTTTGGCTGTGGAATGATTAAAGCAACTCATCTCCAGATATCCTGGTCTTGCTTATACAGTTTTCAAATTCCCTTTGCAAAAGCAATAAAAATTATTATTGATTGTGTCTGGAACTATTGTTAGGATAAGTCTCAGGAGTCCAAACAACTTCGTTCAAAAAACCCAAGCTGATATGAAATGTGCTTCCATTAATATTTGTGTTATTAGTTTATATGGGATGAGTAAGCCTACAGCTACATCCCACAATCAATCATTCTCATATTATGTTTCTGGTTTTTTCCTGTCGACAGTAACAACAAAAAAACTAAGTAAACAGACAAATCAGCATAGATGTTACTCACCTGTGCCAAAGGAAAGCTGGATAAATAATTTTGTGCTAGATATATTCTACATATTGAGAGCTTCAGCTGCTAGTGATTTTCTTCTCCACAGACTACCTTTTGATTACAGATCTCTTAGAACAAGTATATGTATTCAACACCAATTGGTAATTCTCCCTGAATTACTTTTTCTGGTTTTGGTTGGTTGTTTTGGTTTTTTTAAACCACATAGCATGCTGAACAATTTATATACTACACAGAAAGCTTGGAGTTAAAACAACTGAAAGCCAAAATGAAACAGATAGCCAGACTCTACTGTTGAATCTCCTTCCAGCTAAAAGGTTCCAGCATTTCACTGAAATACAAAACTATCTAAATTAACAATTAAATTCTTTAAAAATGCAGAGAAACATTAATATATTTTCATTAACACTTACAACAGTTTTCACATGCACACTCATATCTGAATACGAGTAAATCAAGACTAAATCTAAACATTCCTAGGGTAAAGTTTAGAAGGTTCATCTTTCAGAGGAAATTTAAGAAGGCTTTAAACTATCCCAGATTAACTAATCCAAGCATACATAGTGAGAAAAACAGTATTACACACAGGAGTTAAATTGTCTCTGTGACAGATTGAGCACCCAGACTCCAGCATACTCCAAGCACACACTGCAAGTCTACTCCACAGTACCTCAGATTCAAGTCGGACAACTCTTATGCTTATTTTATGTTTCTTCCTTTCTTTCCCTAGTACAAAAAGCAGAGTCTTCATGTTACCTTAATGGATTGAGCTCCATATTAACAATGCTATTAAAAAATCAAGCTTGCACCACTATTTAAGTATCATCTTCTGCACAACAGCATTGGAGAGTGCTCTTGCATCAGCTGTGAAACTCTACAAGAGAAGGACAACTGTGTATTTCTATTTACTTTTGATGTCTGGCAAGACATTCCCAATAACATCTGTGATTTCTCAATAGCTTAAAAGGAGAAAATTATCCAGTTAAACATGGAAACAATCACAAACTAAAAGGCAGTATGACTGCACTGGGGAAACTGGCACCACACAGTGTTTTTGCCAAGATCCTATTTCAGACTACAATGCATGCTATGGACAAACACACCGTAATTTTCCCAGACTGAAAAACAAATATCAGGTAGCTGTAGTCTGTTTTATCTTTCTAAACCAGTCCTACCCTGGCAGCATCTCTAGTTCGAGTTAATTGTGAGTGACTTTAGACATCAGGACAATGCTGTTCCACACATCAACAAAACTGAGAACTGACAGGTAGACTACAAACAGTGACAATTACCAAGCAGCAACTAGGTTGGCGCTTTTTTTTTTTTTTTTTTCCATGGCCCTCAAGGCATAGAAGCTAGCGCACAGACTACAAGGAGACATGCAGATAGAGTCCATACGGTCAAACTACCCTGGTTTTCAAACAAGACTCTACCAGTATGCAAAGATGTCACTATGTGATATCAATAACATTGATAACCAACAACATTTTTGCCAGTAACAACCTTTAATCATCTGTGTCTCCGTGTTTTGAAGTGATATATTTCAAAAATGTCAAAACTCTCAGTGAAACGTGGTACTAAAATGAATAGTCTGTTTGCTTTCCCTATTGATATACCAGGTTTTAGACTGTCAAAGTGCTTTTAGTTGTAAAAGAAAAAGTACAAAGTTGTTTTGACAACTACAAAAAGATTTATCAGTTACGTGTACCTGCTGAAGTACCTAGATTCTCAAAGTGAAAATGTGTGCATGCAAGGTTCTTCATACTACAAGTTGTCAAATGAATCTTAATATATTAATGTTGCAAACAAGATAAACTGTAAAGTATGATTTAAATATATTTTTTATATAATTAATATTTTTTTATATATATATATAAAAACTTTTTAGCAGGGCCTATTGCAATAGGACAAGGGGTAATGGCTTTAAACTAAAAGAGGGTAGATTTAGACTAGATAGAACAAAGACATTTTTTACATTGACAGTAGTGAAACCCTGTAACACGTTGCCCAGAGAGATGGTAGGTGCCCCATCCCTGGAAACATTCCAGGTCAGGTTGAACGGGGCTCTGAGCAACCTGATGTAGTTGAAGATGTCCCTGCTCATTGCAGGGAGGTTGGACTAGATGACCTTTAAAGGTCCCTTCCAACCAAAGCTATTCTATGATATCATACAGCATATTTCCATGAGCTATGGTGTGTTACTTAACAATACTACGTTAATTTTCTATGTCTGCTTTGCTTTTAGTTGGTATAGAACTTTTTTTTTTTTTTGTGCTTGCAAAACTTTAGTTCATCTATGTTGTAAAGTGGATTTATTTCTCTTTAAAACCATTTTTGTGCAATATACCTAGTATCATAGAATTATACGTAATGTGTATAATAAGAACCATATATAGTATGTATAAGTATACAGAAAAATGCACAGAGAATTATTCACATTCGTATCCTCTGCCTCTCTCTCTTGTTACTCACTTGAACTAACATTAGGCAGAATAAGCACAGCAAAACCAAACTCATGAAAGGATTAGATTTCAACTTCACACCATGGGATTATTATTATTATTATTAGGAAAAAAGGGCTCTATTGCATCTCATCTAAATCTTCTGCAAGCCAGAAGAGAGGGATATTTGCATCTGTTAAATTGTTGAGACAGCAAATAAGAAAGCAACAAAACTCTTTTGCATACTACTGTTCAAATTTATTATTAAAATAAATACCTTGAATAAATAACGCATACAGCTTTCCATTCTTTCTTAAGCCTAAATTAAAGAATATTAGTCAGTCTTATTGGGATATTCCTGAAAAGTTCTAAGTGCCTGCAAACAGTTTTACATTTGCTTTAAGAAGATCTGATGGAAATAGACTTCTATAATGAGTATTCAGCATTCATAGTAAAAATAGCAGAGGTGCACAGTCGTAAACAAATTAAATTGACAGTTTAAACTGCCCATTCCTAAAACACACCATGGAACCAGTAATGCTACTTTGTGAAAGCTGGATTCCGTTTAAAAATTATAAATTCTATCGGCTAAATATTTGTGTCTGTATTAGAGTCCATTTCACAAGTTACACTGGATGTAATTCCTATAAAAATATTCTGATAAAACTTTTAATATTTAAGCATACTACTCTATTTGATTAGTGCACGAAAGTATTCATTAAATTGTTGAGAGTTCCTTGACTACAGGTAAGCATTATCAAGCATTGTTCCATAGGAATTCCGTAACATATCTCTCCTTTTCAGAAGTAACATCCTTAGAAAACACCACAGATTTGTAGTCCACTTCCTTTTTCCCCTGTATTTGCTACAAGGAGAATTGAAATTTCCTCAAAGTTTAACTCTCCATAACAAAACAATATGACTGACAATTAGTACTTCCTGCATTACATTATACAGTGAGGACAGCTAATAAGGCACAGGAAAAACTACTGCAGGTTTTCTCCCTTCACTATCCCACGTAAAGCTTGAGAGAAAGTCTGTAATCTAATGAATTCTGAACTCATGTCAGCTCAATAGGAAGCTCAGTCTTTTATCTTCACCAGGATTAGTAACTAAAATTGAACTGTTTTCCAGTACCCCAAAACAGACATTGTATGTGTCTTGTTTCAGCATTAAGATAACACCATTAATTCTAGAATCAATTAATATCATCATCCCTAATACAACCAAATGAAGAATTCTACTGTCATTTTGTCCAAATTTATTGTATAATGAAACCAAGAGATTAGTATGGATTGATCATTAAGAGACCCCAGTGCTCTACGAAGTTTAGATTATTCAGTTTCACAAAATACACTACTACACACCTTTAAACATCAGCAAAGGTTAGGAATAATTATATTTAGATAATAACAATAAAGAATCATTTTTCTTAGGTGGTATCTTGAAGCCTCAAAGAAGTTTACTGCTCTCAACTACAAAAGTTTTATTCAAAGTTTACACGGACTTCTTTTCCCCACCCTCAATCTCAGCAAAAAAGGTTATATAAGTCTGAGAAACTCAAACACCTGGAACAGAAAAATCTTTCACCCTTTTTGAGTGATTTCAGCTGTGGCAGAGGGATAAGGTGGGGGTCCTTGCTGGCTGCTGGAAAGCAAGGCTTAATGATAACCTATTTCAGTAATTTGCTTTCTCTCAAGACTGCAGTATGTACCGAAAGCCAGAAGACAATCAGCTCCAAGAGGTGTCGCTTCTCTCTCACATCCACTGCTTTTCTTCTGTACTGTAAAGTAGCTTTTAGAAACGCTTACTAAAATGCAAGTCCAAAACAACAGGAAATTCACATCAGACTAACCCTATCCTCACAAAGTAAAAGGTATATGGAAACTCTGCCAAAAGGGCTTATGTTTCACTGCCTTTTCCAACAGAGACACTGACATCAAAAACACGGTGTTTATGGACAGCAGAAAAAAAGAGCAAGTGTACTTTCCAATTACTTGAATGGAAACAACATAATTGAGAGCTTTCAATTTTAAGAATAGTGTCCTGAGCAGCAGTTCAACAGTTGTTCCCCAGAAAGGTCCTTCCAGTCAGTATGTGGCTGCTGGATAGAGTGTGGCTGAATAGTGGAATGTATCTGGGACACAGACAATTAGAACTTGTCCTTCCCCTAACAGCCCTTAGCCATAGCATCTTGGAGAAAGTGCACAGGCTGCTACTCAAATGAGTATGATCAGCAACAAACACGACTCAAACGAAGACTCAAGACTGACAAGTCTCCCAAAGCAGACAACCAGCTTCGCTGCGGACAGCCTGAGACACAGACAGTTACTGCAGGAACACTGACCAGAAGTTTTTTCTTTTACTGTATTTTTACTGAAGAGCAGCATGCTTTGAAACAGCTGTTACACAAGTACTTCCTTTCCACCACTCCACATCTGCAGGGTTTGGGGGATTTTTAGTATATATTATGGGGTTTACTCATTTTTTGCTTTATCACCAGTTTGTTATATAGCCATACTCGGTACTATGTTCATTCAAAGAAACAGCTGGGATTGTCTTGAGGGAAGGGAGGTGGGTCAAGAGTGTGCCTGAGGTGACCATTTTGGTAGAATTTAGGCTGGTAAGCGGCTAGAGCCATCGCAGCAGTTCCCCTTGAGACCATCTGTCCTGACAGGTCTGCTTCCACCCTGTGACTCTACAAATACCTGAACTAATCACTTCTGCTTTCCTACACAGTCACAGCTGGTGCCTGCCTGGTGTCTGCAGAACAGCAGGTCTTCCTTTGCAGCTCAAGCTCCCTCTCTCCAACACTACCAGACTTCACACTGCCTCTTCTTTGAGCCAATTCTCTCTTCAGTGTGGCATGGGGTCACACTGCAGCCCCTCTACAGCCAAGAGGCTGGCAGGGACCTTCCCTCTGGTCAAAGCTGGATGCCTCAGGGAGGTATCCACCTGGTCACCTCCACCAGCTGGTAGTCACCTCCACCAACTCCATCCGCTCCCCCATGCGGGAACTAACTCACCAGTTCCACAGTTAGCTGGGGAATCATAAAACACACGCGCTGGCACTCAGTCTCCATAGGTAACAATCTAAAAATACATGCTTTATTTCCCCATAAGGAAAAAAGAAAAGCCTCAGAGAAGTACACCATAATTATCTTAGAAGAATTAGTACAATAGGTGTCGATATTCACAAAGCAAAGCTATTATCAGAAGCAGAAATCTGTGCGTAGCAGTAACACGCTGTTCTTTGAAGATGCATGACTCCTGCTAATACTGCTGTAAATTATTTATACGTATTGTTTGGACACAGCCTGGATTCACCTTGTGATCCATGTGCCACCTAATGTTGCCTTCTACAACTCAAAACAACCTCCCATTCACTATCTAAATCCTTCTTATACCATGACAAACAAAAAATGAGGTTTCTCTATACCTATACAGTTCAGAATAAGGACAAAATAAATGCCTCTCTCTTCACAACTTTTGGATCAGCTGTAGGTTCTTTTCTTTCAACATCTCTGCTTAGGGAAATAGTTGTTATTAATGCTGTCTCAAACAAAGCCAAGTCAAGTCAGATTTACTAGAAGACAACCACACAGATTTCTCAAAAGTGATTAAAAAGATACAAAATTAAAATCTTTCTAACTTCAAAAAACCCAAGGTGATAGCTCCTTCTAAAATGTAGGTATTTTTATAACTCAGAATCTGAAAAGGCAGCAGGCACCTCTTACGAATCTTTGTTTTGATTACTGTTTAATATTGCTGTGGTCTTCTCATAAAGAAGACCATGAGAATGGCAGACAACATCAGAACAGAATTTAAGGTTAGTGTAACCTAGAAAACTCAGATTTTACTTTAAAATAAGAATATATAGAAAACTTGTCCCCTAGACATTTTAAAAAAAAAGTTTAAAAATGCCTAGAAAGTTAACACTTCTTTACTATGTAAACATTAAAATTGTAAATAGTTGTTCAGATTAAATTAGCAACTTACTATTTCGCATCTGTACAGAGATGTATATTAAGACCTTCTGATCTCATGTTTCAGTGAACTTAGCTTACAAAATACTACCCTTCAGGAGCCAATTCCCTACAACCACACTTAAGTTTGGTACATAACACATAGATGTTTAAGTGTTCTACCTAAAGAAAGCAAATATCATTCCTTTTTTATCATAGAGGAAATGTTGTGTCACTACAGTAGTGCCATGACTTCATTATGACCTTATGAGAGGTCAGTTGCAGAAAGTGCAAATCAGACCCAAACAGTAGATTACACCATTTCTCAGTATTCATGTTGCAGCTAGCTTCCACTCACCCACTCTCACTCAAGTTTTCAGTATCACGGAAGAAATATTTCTGCACAGACATCCAGTCAACTCGCTTTGCTGTTACCACAAAGAAATGAGAATGCTTTATTTCTCACAGCATTTTTGCTACATCAACACTGGTTCAAACAACACCACAAAAAAAGGTTAAATGAGAGCTCCTCCAAATTCAAGTTCCTTGCCTAAGAGCCAATGCACTGTAAGAGTAATTTTGTTAGGATCGAAAATATAATAAATAAATAAATAAATAAATTTTTGTTATTGAAAATGCAAACAACATGCATTTAGAGAGGAAAAGGAAGAAGTTTTTATATAAGTATCTTTTAGACAAGAGAGGCCTTCCTGTTCAAAAGGCTTTATAATTTTTTTTTTTTTCCACAAAACATGAGGGT
>VFFE01008282.1:345786-414220 GCA_008921705.1 Burhinus oedicnemus | reverse complement strand
GGGTCAAGCACAAAATATAAAGACAGGAAGGGTAAGTTCCTTCAAGGATAAGTTTTGTTAAAGACAAAAATAATTTATATGACTAATATCATTTCTGGGACTTAATTAAAAAAACCCAATCTAAGAGGTTAACAGAGGAGGCAATATGACAAATTCAATAATAAAAAGCCAATCTTTTTAGGTAGTCTCAATAAGAAAAGAATTTTTAACGTAGAATTAGATGGTCAAACTCAAAAAGCACAATGGAAAACAGTACAAAGGCAGAAGTAAAGTTTATAACCAAGAGATGGCCTCAAGCCACCTTGGCCAGCCCTCAATCCCAAGATAAAATAGTAGCGATGCCATGCACCAGACAGAAATGAGCAGTGCAGCTAGGCAGAAATTAAGAGAAAAAACGGGATTAAGTAAAAAGATAAAGGAACAGTAATGTCATACGAAGATTCACTTTAAAGTATTATCAAGACTGACTGTATCTATATGAGCAAATAGGGAGCTCCAAATGGAGCAGACCTCCAGAGTAAAACATCTGATGCCAAGGACCCCAATGTCCAACATTAGATGCATTTTGGAGGATTTTAATATGTATTTGATGTAACCCGTTTCCATAGACTGAATGCTCAGCAGCAGCTAGAGGACATCAGATGCACCTCCAAAGAACATCCTCCAGTTCAACTTCATTAAAAATAATCCAGACTTTGCAGAGCAAAATACAATTCAATAAATGTGGAAGAGCAGAAGAGGTGCTTCAAACACACAAGCCTTATCCAGACTAAAATGGCAATGCAGGCACATCCTAAAAGTCAGAGAGACCAAAACCAATACTATCCCTCTGGACTAGACAAGACTAAGGCCCTAAAATCAAGGGTTTGTCAATGGAAGCGAAGTATAAACAACAGAGTTTGTTGAGAGCCAGAAACGAAATTGTGAATGTTGAAATGAAGATTTTTCTTAAGGCTGCTTCTGCTTCTTATAATGTGGTTTGAAAGAGAAGGGTTAGGTAAGAGTTTAATACATAAAGCCATTCAAGAAGTAATATGATGGTAAAACAACACTTCATCATCCAGAGATGTGCAGTATAGTTTGGAATTTAATGCCTGTTTTTTTCTGTTACACAGAAATTTGGAAATTGGTACATTTTTGTTTAAAAAAAGGCATTTTAATCACTGATTTGCATGTCCTGAATGGAACAATGAAGTTCAGTATGATAGAATCTATACACAATAAATTGCATTAAGCTACTAATTAGCAGTTTCTCAAGCCATACCTGACACCCATTGAATCTATGACACTATTAGGAAAATTTTAAGTTCTGTGGAAACCAAAACTTCTTTCTTTCTTCCATCCTTCCTGAAAAACAAGGACTGGTGGGATTTCACCCATAACAAACTATTAGGAGAAAGGCTTAGACTTAATTATTAAATAAAGAGGATGATTATCCTTGCTCATTTTGGTTAGATGATTGACTCTGGCAAACTGGTATTCACAAGTCTAAGACTATACAAACCAGTACTTACAACAGAAAACTAGAAAGCTAGGACAGTGAAGGAAACACGGCAAAATTAGATCACGTTCTTGATGGCTGTCACAAGGAATTGGTAACATGATTATTGGAGCCCATGCAAGACCAAGACCAAGCTGAATCCAGTAAAACATCTAGCAAAATGGCTAAGTAAGCATTTTACAGGCTCCATTCAGTGCTGATATGGCTGTAGCCTGTCATATAAAATCTAAAGTCTTCTCCATCCTCTGTTCATTGGTGTGTCCTGAGCAGCTGGAATTCAACAGTGATGACAGCGCTTTCTCTTAGCCAACTTTTGCAGAATCACTTCCCCCATCTTTATGAAGAATATGGTAATTTGCTCGTGTTTCCTTGGAGGAAAGGTAATATTTAAATGCAAGGCAGTATAAACAAGCAAGTAAAAGAAGTGGAACAGCACTGACCACTCAGTTCCATGCCTCCCCAAATGTATCCCCACAATCCTCTGCTTTAGAACAGAGACTGAAGTGATCCACAATGTGCTACCTAGTATTCTTATTAATGCCAAACTTCATAAGCAGTTAGAGTATCACTGTCTATACTGAATTTTTCTGATGCCTGTTTTACTTTTTTCCTTTTTTTTTTTTTTTATAATGGCCTACTTACTTTATATCTCCTTATACTTATTAGGATAATATCCCACGTTTATCCTCTGCTCTTTCACTGAGTCAACTGTACAGGCAAGCTGACAGCTGAATTATGTATGGCACTGCTGTCAGTCTGAGAGATACAAATGTCTTTCTCTCTTTGGTGCCATTTAGCACCAAACTTACGTAACAATAAGCAGGAGCGGTGCCATACCTCTACCTCCCAAACACCCCTACTAGCAACGACTGTCTTCCTTTTATTTCTTGCAAGCTTTCAGATGGACAGCTCTGTCTAAATTTTACTTTAAAAGAAGAGGGAGGTCCAACTAAAAATCAGCACGCTTGCATCCTCCATGTTGCTTTCATACCACTTTGCATAAGGCTGATGGCTTATTATAATTAACCTTCATCTTAAGAAAAAACTCTTCGTAACACAAAGCATCTCATTTTAAAAAGATATAAATATTTCCAGAATAACTATATTTATGCAAACACTGCCACCCTAGGCAGTTGGACTTGGCAGTTCACGCATAGGTAGATTAAAAAGAAAGGGCAGGGATGGGTCAGATGCAGAGGAAGAGCTGGTTACTTCATTTATTTACCTAATCTGCCTGGCTATTGCTGGCCAAGTTTGCTCTTGGAACAATGAGAAAGGCCAATTAATTTATCAATCTGTACTCCTCTCTGCCATAACATATTTTCCCCTTGCCAACAAAAAACGTGTCCATTATCAGCCAGGTCCCTGTCCTCCCAGGCAGCTCGTGCAGCTGTATAATTACACTTCTTCCCTTGACAACTTGCATGATTGTTTTCCTAACAGTATATTACTTCGTTAGTACTTTCCAATATACGTTATTTTTAAACTGTCACTTTTGCCCAACTCATCCCAATTCGCACTCGTCTGTTTATCATAACAATCATTAATAACTGTCACTCCACGCCATCAATTTAACGAACTCACTCCCTCATTAGCATGTTCTAGCATTTGTTCCGTAGAAAGGCTGATTATTTTCTACAACAGGCCAAGCCAATTACTTTAGTGAAATGGAATCACATTAATCAAAACTTAACAAGGTGGCAAATTTAAAGATATCAGATTGCAAAAGACAGCATAACTAATATGTCAATGTCAGAGGTACTACGTAGGTATGCAGCAGCTGTACTAAATATATCTCTTCATGAAGGCCACATGAATTTTGACATTTCATATGATCTGACAACTACCAAAGTGATATTAGAAGGCTGGAGGCTGGGCTGAGCTGCTCCCAACAACTTCTGTAGATTCTGGCAAGGGCAGCAAAGAGAGGCAAAGAGGGAGGAGAAAAAGCAAACGGTGACCACATATGTCCACAATGCCTGGTAGATGGCACTTTATCGTGTCCCTCTATGCCAAGACATTTTATTTTACACTTTAAATGATGATGGTCATCAATTATACCCTGACAGCTGCATCAGAACCAGCTGTAAACATGCAATGTCCAGCAGTGTGAAAATACGCTGACGCAACAAATACATACTAGTTTTTACTCTTTGGTCTACACTCCAAAGAGGATGGAACATGCTTCCCGCAGCATCTTTTTTCCTTTTAAAGAGAAAGCTCAAACTTTTCTTTTTCTCTGTTACTTATTAAGAAGCTTTTAAGTAAAGTCAAAGAGCCTGCATCCCAAATCTTCACACAATCCATCAGTGCAACTATTTCTAAATATACTGGGGTTAATGCAGCAGTGGAAGGTAAGCACTCACCATTAGTCCTTGCTTACCAGTTTGGACAGGAAATTACAGCTTTATTAAACACATCTGAATGCTCTTTGGTTTTCCATAGAGATAGTAGCAAATGCTCATGGCTCATTTAAAAAAAAAAGTATATCTATTTTAAAAGTAGGACGGAATATCCCAAGGATTCCAACTTCTATTGTATAATATTATTAGGCTTGGTTATATCATAGAGTTCAAGAAATTACAGTGATTCATTTTTTACAGCTTAAATAGCTATTTGCTTCAGTTGCCAGGTTGAACATGATAAATGTATATGATAAAAAAGAACAAAGAAAAGGGCCAGTTCTTATAAACCTACAACATTAGTCAATGTATTAACCCATTCCTTTCTAATTGTTGGCATTTTAGTGTTCATCATGAACAAGTTTGCTCACTTCAACCCATGTTCTATTAAACATTTGGATTTGGACAAATATATGAGCATACAAAGAATTGTTCGTTTTCATTAACTCCTAAACTGCCAGAACTTTTAAAAGGCAATGTTAAGCCATCACCAAATTTAAAATCAGAGGAAAGCAAGACCAAAAATGGACCTCAAAAGATCAAAGATTACCTCATCCAACCCATACATGTAGATATAAATAACCAAGTTTAGGCACTTTGCAGTCAAAATTAAAAAATAAAAAAGAACCCTCCTGAGAACCTGCCCATTCCCATGTTTAACAGTATTTATTGTGAGAAAATTTTTCCTAATATTCATCCTGTATTCCTCCTGTTACAACGTGAGCATTATTTTTTATTCTTCCTTTGATGAATCTGCAAAACAGTTAATTATTAAGAAAAGGCAATGGTCATTTTTCACATATTTGCAGGCTTACATATTTCTTCCTCCCAATATGTAAACCTATCCAAACTTTAATATTTTTCTTTTTCCTTTTAACAGCCAAAAAATGCCATTTTGATTTCTAAGATAATACTGTTATGCAGATACTAAAGTAATTAGGATTTTTGCCAAAATGTTAAATTAACTCACTAAGACACTTAGCCTGCTTAGGAATACTTGTCCCATATGATATCAACTGGTATTTATTGGTTCATTATTTCTAATTAAATTCAAATGATGCACTAATATGTATTACACCTTTACCTGAGCGGTGTCATAACCTAAGATTTAACTCTACAATGAATTTATCAAGAAACACCAATTCTTAAGACTAATACAAGTATTCAAAAAAGAAAAAAAGGCGAGAAGATTTATTACATTTGAGAGTACAAGCTTGAGAGACAAGAAGTGCAGATGGCTTCGAGGGGCACTTTGCTGATACAACTAAAAGTCTCTGCAAACGATGAAACATTCTTCTCTTTTAATTGGTATTTTTATGATTATAGGAAAGTGAATAAGCTCAATAAAAAACCGAAAGTAAAATACTATCTCGTTACACACTTGAGAAGACATCAACAGATTTACTACAGCTCTCATTCTGGGTTTTCTTAATCCAAGACAACCTATACCTATAGCATTATTCATCTCAAAGGACTTCAGCAGGTCCTGACCAAAATACTTCATCCACCATCAAAGTGCAACTAAGTATCGCACTTAACACTGTAAGACACCAATACCTAATAGTTTAAGAAAGAAACAGTCATAATATATTTTATAGCTAGCCAAACTCTAAGGAAAATTTGGCTTTGATAAAATGCAGTTACTCTATCTGAAGCATCCGTGACACTAGAACAAAAGGACCGGACATGTTGAGTAGGGGGAGGATTGTCAAAAGCCTGTATGAAAACATGTTCTTTATCAGTACTCTAATAGTGCTAGCCTCTGAACAAAGTGTGGCACAGCACTAATTGCAACATATGAAATACCAACCTGCAGGAACACTGAACCCTCTGGGCAGGACTTTTCAAGCATTCGGGTGGCTAAGTCCCATGGATATTGACTGAGAATCCATTTCATTATGAGTTAGGGCAGATAACCTGTCCCAGGTATTAAGTATTTAGGCACCAAGACTAGAAGGTTTTCCTATAGCTTCACTATGCCCAGGTAGAAAAGAAACCTGTATCGCTGGAACAGTAAGTTTAAGTGCCTATATTTCTGTGAAAGGATTTAATTAACGGACTTTATTAACAAGAACTAAGCCTTTATACCACCCAAATAACTAACTTCTATTTCAGTTGTTTTGATAGATAACCTATAGGACGCAGACATTAAATAGACAACATGAGATTCACCCAACCACTCATTGCCCAACACCAGCTGAAGCAGAAGCAGAGCGGAGGCCAGGCTCAGCGAGCCTGCCCATCGCCGACGTTCCACTCCTCTGCGCACCAAGGCTGTTACAGGGAGGTTTTCTATTTGCACCCCCACCCAACCACCAATCTGCTTAAAGAATGAATCCGTTTTCCTCACGGCAAAAACTATCACCATGATAATAACAAAAAGTGCATTGCCCCCTTTTCTCCACCACTTAATACAGAACTTTTTTTAAATATTACTTTAAGGTTTAAAATGCATGTTAAAATGACAGTCTACATTAAAATAATGGACAAATGTCTCAAGTTGTTATCACTAACTACTGCCATTGAACTGTATTTTATTAATTTGGTTATTGCTTGGAAGGCACCCTCCAAAGCAATACGTTTGTATATTTTTTCCCTTGGCTATCTTATTCCTTCATATCAATTAATTTCCAAAGATGACAACTTGAGCTAGTCTTTGTAATGGTTCTCGCTTTGTATGACTAAATTATGCATAATAATATAGCTGCCTCTGTTCACAACCATTCAAGACAGAATTCTCATCAGATGTATAATAATTTGGAATTGACCTGCTAAGTGTAAAAGTAAATAACAAAGTTCTCTACCACAGATTACGCTAAAAGCTCCATTGTCATCCATTCCCATGCGTCAGTTAGTTAGAAGTGCAGCATTAACAGGCACTTGTCTTTTTTAAACATTACACTACAGTCACCGGCATCTTTGAACCGCTTCCAGGAAAGATGTGGTGAACATATTAAATAAGCACCATGAGTATGAACATTACAGCAACTGAAATAAAATTAAATTTCTGGATTCTGAATGATCCAGTTCTCTTAAGATACATGGAAAAATTTAGCTCCTGCCTTTTCACCGTGTGCTGCATACTGTGTCTAAGATTAATCCCACAGGAGGTTTTTTTATTTCCTATTCTGCCTATCTTTCATCTTCACCCCAGACTAAGCAGATGGATGTGAATTCAAAGTTTTCTGATCTTTAGCACAAGTTATGGAGGGTTATCTTTGGCTGTATATCTTTCTGCTGGCAGCACTCCCTTGGTGATGAAGGATTAACCACCACAGCTGTCTCTTCCCAGAATGATGCAGTGCAGCGCTCCTCAACACGACAGCATCACTTAATCTTAATGTCCGCTCTTCCAGCGCAGCCGCGCAGGACAAAGCCAATCAACATCAGATGCCACCAAGATGGACCTACTGCTTGGCCCTGGAGTCTTTCACCCTCGCACACCTATTAATCAACATCACCCAGCCCAATCCCAGCGTTCACTTCTTTCAAACCGCAGTTAAACTAAGCCAGGTTTTATATTAATGGATCAAGATATATAGAAATCTAGCTAGAGATGAAGTATGCATACGCAGAAATATAGCGCAAATTCGAATCAAGTTTTAAGACTCCTTACTTACAAAACAAAGGTGTTTAGTTTGTTTTAAAGCATAACTACCTGAATTTCTATATTTTACATATTGAAACTCACTAATAAGAAAAGCTGCCTCTTATCTTTCATGTGTTCAAAGTCTTAAGAGGGTATAACAACAACATCTTGAGCTCGACGTTTTTATTAGGAATTGGGCTATGCCACAAATACAGAATGTACATAACTAAAAGTTCCTTAGTCTCAAGCAAACACTCCTGCAGAAGCATATCATCTTGCCTAGATTTATTTTCTCCACTTTAACCTATTGTATGCAGACTGTTTAGTATTTTCCCCTCTTCTACGCACTCCCCCCAGCTCCAGAGCAATTATAACATAGCTGCTTCCTTTATGCCCCCCCCGCTTTTTAGAGCTAGCAAGTTCTCAACAGCAAATGCAATAAAACAGTAAATTATAGCTAGAGTTTACTAAACAAATGCAACCTAGTTAAATTTAGAAAAATCTTCACTTTTGCTTACATTTGCAATTTTACTGCTGAACTACTGGTATTTCTTACTTATGCAACATTAAAATGTATAAGAAATCCTCTTGTGTGCTATATGCAGCAACTACTCTTGATTTATAATACCCAATTTAGAAAAAAAACCCCACAACTAAACCTGATTTAAATCACAGATTACTCTGTAAAACACAAGCAAGGAACTATTCCAAATCCTAAATGTAATTTAAACATATTTATATTTTACAGTGATATATTTTCTCCCATTCCTTGTCTTACTACTGTAAACTTTCTGTAATTATATAAGCAATTTCCCTGAGGTCACAACATTGATCACAGTTATATATTGCTCAAGTATTACAAAACATAACTTGCAATAAAATATGGCTGGACATCACTACATAATTTCACACAAAGAACTGCAAAACTGAAGTTCAAGAGTGCTGAATTTGGCAACGGGGTGTTTTCAATAGATTATTCATTTCCTCCTTACTCCACCATTAACTGATTATTGTTGAAATATCACCAAAAACGTTAAGTTCCCACGTTGAGAAATGTATAAGAGGGCAGAGTAAGGGGGAAGAGCATATGAAACGGTTTAAATGGGAAGCCAAAGCATGCAGTCCCTTTAGATTGTTCCTTTCCTTCATTGCAACGTTATTGTATCTGTCACCCCAGAAGGTGTCACAGTGGTGTAATACACTGGAAGGGCTCACAGTAGAAAAACCCCACAGGAGCGCAGCTCAATTTTTAGCGTTTCTGGTTGAGCGAGGGTTCTCACACACTTAATGAGAGGAGAGTTCACAGCTCTCAATGCACTATGCAAATAGATGTTATTTAGGAGCAGTTAGTGTTGGCATGTTGCACAGCTGAGCTGACGCACCAGTCACTGAACACTAGTTAACAAATGCAAGGCTCCCCTTCGGGAAGTTGCTTATAAAAAAGGGAAATGAAGAATTGAAGATAAAGAGAAGGATATTTTAGTTCACTGTGCAAAAGCACTGGTAATAAAAGGCTGAAGAGCAGCCATTCACGACATATATTATACAAACAGCAAACTGCAACTGTGAGCATTTGCTTTGATACTGATCTCAAGTAGGTTTGAGCAGGTTTGGTTCATGCCTATGTGGGGAGTTCACAGCATTCAGAGTCATCTAAAGAGATTAGCAACACACACACTTTCTCAGTAAACTTTGCGATTTCAAAATCATAAAACATGAGCACCTCACAGACCTGCCAACAGTAACTGTCATTTTGCTGAAACCTAACTTGTAGATAGATGGCACAAAACTAAGGCTCAGGCTATGCAACAAGCTACTATGGAGACTGACCAAATTTCCCAATGGGCAGTATGGTCCTACAGGCCCTGCTAAAGGTCACTATGAGCTTTTATCACTTTCTGGAGATCACGCTACTCGACTGAAAAAAGACAAAGTGACAGTTTCCAACAGCGCCACACTGCAATGCAGTCTTGTGCAATTACGTCTTTCAGTTCTGGGAACCAAATGTGTTAGGCAGATTCCTCTTCCCCAAAAGGATCACAGAAAACTGTACTCTGAAAAAGGAACAAAGATGACAAACATGCACAAGTTTCAAGCTAAGCAGCTTGGAACTCCCTTCTGTTAACTAACACAAATGTATGAATGCCAAATTGCAAACACTGCTGGTAGCAAGAGAGTCAGATCCAGCCTTCAAATAGCAAAGGAGAAACCCTCACAAATCTCCAGAGTATTTAAGAACACTTACTTTTTAGAAAAGTTATCTATTCCCCAAAAAGTGGAATGCTAACACGGTATATTACAGAACACAACTTCCATGTTAGCTGAAGATCCAAATGACTGTCTAAGTCAGGAGTGGTCGGTGCTAGACCTGTGAGCTTCATTAGCTAGTGAGGCTCTCCATGCTTCAGAAGAGTTCATGCAGGATAAGTACCATTTCTTCAAGCACTGCAGTCACTGATTTCAGGTACTATGTTGATCCTATCTGATATCCTCTAGTACCTAAATAGACAGCACACCATCTTTAGAATAAAACAGTAATATTCCATTGAACTGACACACCATGAACAAGCACTGATCAGAAAACATTAATATCTGTCTTTCAAATCACAGGTGACCTTCTATGAAAGAAACAGGAGAATCTGCGAGTGAAACACGGAAAATTTAATCAGCATTTGAGAATTTTCAAGTGCAGCTTTCTTCTGAAGAATTTAAGAATACAAGATCTTTTTCTCCAGACTCTTCCTGAAAGATGCTGTTGACTCAACACAAATCTACTGCACAGAAAACTGACAGATCTCTCCTACAACCATGTCTCAAAACCAACAGTCCCAAACTAAGTTTTGGCAGACTTTAGTTCTCTGTAAATATGCAACTCCCTGTTTCATAAACCCTCTCAGCTTTTCTTCCTCTCATTGTAAATCACATTCCCAATGTTTTACTTATCTATTATTGCTAGCAAAGATGACGATATAAGTATGGCATCAACAACGCAGTAGCTTTTTTTGTCTCTCAACACAAAAGTGAACACATTTTAAATACTGAATAGAAGTGCCTGCAGCCATCCAGCTCTGCAGCTCCAGATGTCTCTTTAGGTTAAGTTTATTGTATTTTTCAAGCCAGCCAACTATATTTTTCAAGCCAACCAACTGTCATGAGCGTAGTATAATGTTTTTCAGATATTCTTCCATGATAAATTTAGTATCTTAATTTCAAGTTCTGAAGTCAAACGGTTATTTACACAAATACACCACGCATTTAAAGACAAAGAGGCCTTTTGAAAACTGAAACCAGTAGAACAGAAAGAGAAGAACCTTAAAAAAACCCAGTGGACTAAAGTGTCATAAAATAATCATTAAAAAAAACAAATATCAGATAAACCAGAACAATACAAAGGTTTGACAAAATTGTCCAGGGAAAAAGGAACAGGCTTTTTTCTTTTTAGAGAAAAATTTGATATTATTCAAGTTGCATCATTTATCTGTTAATTTTATCCACAAACAGCAACTGGTTAGAAGCACACAGCTAAACCAGTCACCCAGCTCTTGAAAATAAGAATTTTCTGAGCATTTTTAGGAGGCGACATCAAAATCAAGATCACACTTTCTGTCATGGTTTTCATGCTTAAGAGACCAAAACTGCCACTTGTGAAACCTTGTGCTTCCCTGGCCACAATAATCTCTTTTGCAGATGGTTGCAAGGGTTCATTGTCTGAAGGACTCAAATTCAGGGACTATCTAAGACAGTTTATGGATCCACTTGCTCACATAATTTGAAGAAGAGCCCATAAAAGCTTCTGTTTCAGTAACCACTGAACGATTACTGCACAGAATTTTCATAACTTCCCAAGTCACTTTGAAAACAGAGTTCGAAATCTTAATTTCCAGATACTCTGGACATTTTACTATTTTCTTTTTAAGACAGCTGGATTAAAAAAAAGATGTCGTTACTATCAGACAGCAAACTTCCCACAATAGAAGCTCAGCATCATTATGTGACAAAAGGGGTTAACTTATCAAATCCCATTAAACTATAATCAAGGGCCTTTGTATTCAGCTTATGCCCTTGCTTGCATTTGTCAAGGGATGATAACAGACGGCTTACAAACTCTCTTCTCATTACTAATTCATTTTTTCACACACCTGTTAATTATTAGCAGCACATAATTATTAACAAAAACCATGCATCAAAGAGGTTATTTGGGTATATTGTCACCTACATCTGATTTATGCCAGTGGAGAAAACCATAAATATATTTCAATGTGCATATAAAATTGGGGGGGGGGAAACATGACTTGGGGAGGGAGTTGGGTGGGTGGGTGTGTTCTATGCAGCTTTTCTTTTTTACAAAGTGCAAGTTAAAATCATTTACAAGGCAAAGCACTGTCTAGCTGTGCATCCTCACCCAGTCTGGATCAACATTATGAGAGTGTGGTTGTAAAAATTTAGTGAAAAGGAAAAAAAACCCAACCATAATTCAGTAAATCAAGATTCTTGATGCTTGTAGCTATGAAGTGTCTAATACTTGAATTAAAAAAAACCCAAAACAAACCAAACCACTAAAGAAAACCACAAAACACCACAAAAAACCAGAAGGGATTTTGACTCCGAAGTTCTGGATAAACTCCAGCATGGATCGTTAAACCCCCTCTATTACCTTTATGAAGTTTCAATTGCCAATAACGTTCTGTGTGTCTCATAACAACAGGCTGCTGCGGTGCTCTCTACTTAACATTGCCTCAAACAAATATAGCAAAGACAAATTCTGTAAAATTAGTTATAATTTCAATAAAGCGCATATGGAGACCCAATTATACTGCTTAAGATCACTGTCATTTATAAAAGCACTACAGAAAGAGAAAAGGCCTTTTAAAATGTAACTGATGGCTCTTCATCTCAAAATACATCATCTTGTCAGGAACTTAAGAAAATACATAAAAGGGCAACCCACTGACAAAGGAAACATAACACAACATTTTGCTTCTATTCTTAGACTTCCCCACTGCCTGTCTCCCAGCTTCAAAGGCTAACAAACTTTTGAGCAATGCTTTCAGAAAAGGAATTAAATTAAAATTATCAACCCCATGAAAACCAGGTGGCCAAAGCATTTAGTGGAAGTGGACCAAATTCCCATTCTTTGGGGAGTGAGAAACTTGAAATCAGCAGTGGATCAGGGGTGAATGAATGTGATCTGACAAAGCTGGACATACGATATTGCCTTCCTGGAGGACCAAAGAACAGATCAGAGCTTCTTAAGAGGGAGCGCAAGACATCCAAGCAAGACTTACTCACCATGTGTCAACCTGACATGGGGATAAATTTGGATCTCAATATTTGAAAGACAGTGTAGGAGACCGGTGGATCATTTCTAAAATCTGCATTTATTAGTAGGTACTTACAGCACTCGCCATTCAAATTGTGCTTTTCTGCCCATCCTTTAAAGAGAGATTCAGTATTTTCATTTGAGTCGTCACCATGCAGTACAGTGCTGGTTGAACGTCACATCTGAAGTCTGATTAAGAGCTTTATTCTACCATTGTGTAAAATCAGACCAACACTTTTCTAAATGTAGCTCAGTTGGTAAGCAAGAATTGTCAGGAAGCAATGAACTTCCAGTAGTGTTTTGCAAGAAGCACAAAGAATGTCACTGGTTAAATTCAAAATTTTAATATAAAAACCCCTCCTTTTTTATATGCATCTTTTGATAGCCATATACCATCACTGTAAGGAAACAAAAAAGATAGTTTTGTTTTCACAGCTATCATCACAGTTGTGCAAACAAAAACAGAAGTCTCCAGAAATTTGATATTACTTGTAACATCCAGCTTTGGTTTTCCTTACACTGCTTTTAGCATCCTCTCAACAGAATTTTTAAGCTCAGGTTTGGTGCTATGCAACCATTTTCATATGGTGCCTGATCACATCACAGCAAGTTCGCCACTGTCCACACAACACTGTGCAGTGTGTTCCTCTACGGGAAAAGGTCATTAACTCCTGATTTTTCAAAGGCATTGTAAGAAATCAAACATTTCAGATACATAAGAATTAAATTTTTGTGATTAAAATTGCAATCAGAGTATTAAACTTGGCAGGCAAGTCTTTAATTGGGTACTGCTAACATTAAGTTTTATCAGCAGCTAAATTGCTTCTCTAGTTTTTAGCCCCAAATCTTTCAGATTAGACAGTTTTTAGTACAAACTGACACATATATAAAAACTCAACAGCCCAAGGATTCAGCTGCAAGAAAAGTAATCAACATTAAGAGAGAAGATACATTTTCTTTTTTAAAAAAGTTGATTCAAACATACATTAAGGGTCCATGCAAACCAAATCAAACACCTCCAAAGTATTTCCTCATCTAAAAAAGAATGTACAGAACGTTATCTGCTGCCAAAAGCTGAGTACTTTCCTTTCTAGTCACTTGTAATGCAGTTCCATAAGGTAGTGTGGTGCTGAATAATAGGACAGTTAATGTTCCTTGTTGAAAAAGGAACCAAAATCCAGTCTTATGTAGCATGAAAAAAGGACTCTTTTGCCAGTCTCCAAAAGGGAAGAAGGAAAGTAAGACCTTAAACCAATTCTGTTTTAACACTGAACAGTGATAGCAAAAAGTGAATATGGGATAATCTAATTTCATTCTGTAAACAGTAACACATATCACAATAGATTTTCAGAATTTCATTCTGCAAAAAGTAACACATATCACAACAAAATTAGAAAAAACATATAGCAAAATAACAGCAATAAAAAGAAAACCTCTACTGACCAAGCATCTCTTTTCCACAAAATATCCCTAGGTGTATTTAGGGGTTTTTTTAAAGATATTCCTGTTGAAGTGTTAAGGAAAACCGAAATGTACGTAATTATTTCAGTTATCTCCTTTACATAAAGGGAATGCATTCACTCATTAAAATCTAACTTGCAAGGACAAAAAAGTTTAAGAAATTTAAATCTCTTCTTTGTTCAAAAGCCTTGCCAGTTTCTGTTCTCAGTGATTTATTTAAATAAAATGTTAAGTAGTAGGTGTTAATAAAATTACACATGTGATAAAATGACTATTCTTTTAAAATCTGATCTGTAATAAATTTTATAAATTCTGATTGCTAGTTATTCAAGCCGTCAAAGCTTTGCCAACAATAGCCAGCAGAGGTCTATTACTGAAGTAGTATTAATATAGACATCATCACCAATTCAAAGCAGATAATAAAGGACTGACACATTTATTATCATTATTAATTAACAGTTTTCTGAGATGGAATTAAATCAATATGCTGCTCTGATATCATTTTAACTAGTTATGCAAATCAAACATTTAGAGCCCATGAAAGGATATAAATGCCATTCAAAATTCACTTCACACTTATTACTGTAATATCAGAACTTTCAGGCTTTGCTAGTAAAAAAAGGACTTAATGCTCATTTAATTACACTCAGACATAAAGCTTATGGAATGAAAGTTGAAATAGCTGATTAGTTAGGAAGTCACAGTAAGGCTATAACACTAGGGATAGACAATGAGATAATAATGTGAAAATGCAGAGCTTTTGCTCAGAGTTGTTCTGGCAGATCCTATTAAAAAGAACAATGACATGTGTAGGAGAAAATGTTTTAAAATTACGAAGTTGAAGAATCTTTCCTAAAGCTAGGAGAAAAAAGAAACCATTAGTTGTCACTTACATAAATAGAAAAATGCTATGTTAAATCATGTAACATTTTTCTAATTATGCGATTACAATATTTAATCTTTTAGATGGGAAATTTTAACTATTTGTCTGCATAAACAACAACATTAAAGAACCTTCTTTGTCAGAATAAGATTTTGATACAGTTGCTAGCAGAGAATTAGTGATGACCAGCCTGGCAAAGGGATCCTGACTGATGCCATTGGAGATGACAGCCTGACAGATTAAAGAGCCTACAGTAAGGTCGGCGTTGAGACTGAGCTGGCTAGCAACAGCAAGCCCTTGGCTAACCACACCGGCCAAATGAGATCAGGTTCTACTTGACCCCTCCAGCACCATGGTAAAAGAGCATCTCTGAGAAGACCTCATCATGAGACAAGACGAAGATGGCTGATAATGAAAGAAAAGAAAAGAAAAAGACACAGTAGTCTTTTGATCTTGTGCATCTTTGATCTTTGGTCTTGTGCTTCAAGCACAAGAGCACTGCGTGTGGATGTCATTTTGCCAGTGTGAAGTACTTCACTTTACCCACAGGAGACTAACAGGGTTCCTGGCAGCTCAGGATGTCACAAGTTCTATGCAGTCTGCAGTGTAGAAGACACCGAGAAAGCTTGGGGTTTGCTGATTCACTGTGAATATCCACCAAACCACAACATTTTTCAAAATGGTTACAGGATCTTTACCTAGATTTTTCCCGCAGATGTTAAGCCTCTCAGCTTTGCTAACTGCATGCCTGCCTGACTTTCACAACACTACATTGGGCTTGAAGCTCAATATGGAACTTAGTAAGACTGTGGTAGAGGAAGTGACAGACTTCTCACTTAAAGCAACATCTAATTTTATCATGTTCACAAAACGATAGCTTTGGCAACCCAGGAAGATTTCTCCGTTCAGTATGTTCCATACTCCAGGGACAATTCTCAGCCTAAGTCTTAAAATGAGCAGTCACAGAATAGATTTATTTGCTGGAAAAAAGGATCTTCTGCTCGCTCTGGCAAAGTAGGACTTAGAGGATGAGGTACCGTTTTTTTGGAGGCTAAAAGGCTGGATCAGAAAGGCAACAGACTATTTCTACAGAGTAAGGTAACTCAGATCTCATTGTTCAAAACTATTAATCATGAATTAAAAAAACAATGCATAAAAGCAAAAAGGTTGGAATTTTATGAAAATGGTAAAAAAAGCAACTTGCAAGATTCCTACCATTAGATTAATTAACTCAGTATCTCGGTAACTGAAAACATTAGGCTTGCTAAATCATCTGACATCAATCAATAAAGTGAGGGCAACCACGTTCTGTCAAAGGTAAGGGTACAATTGAAGTCTCATCTCAACATTCTTTCCTGACTCATTTTATGACTAGCGGAAGCCTCGCTAGTAGCTAGGAGTGAATTTAGACCTATGAACTGAAGACAGGTAAGTTAGCAGTCTTCACAGAGGAACCCATTCTGGTTGACATGTCACCAAATTTTGTAGTTGACCAGATCACTAAATTTCAAATCCACTTGGAAAAAAGAGTTCTCTCTTTTTGCACTGTCTGTACTACAAAAACAGAATATGCCATCCCATGATAAATCAGTTTTTGCATCGTGTGTCAAAACATGTACTTCAGTCACTCAACAAATATCCAAATTTCATGTCTGGGGTGCACTCACAAGCCTAAATAACTGCTCACGAATCTTTTTCCCCTGTTCAACAATACTGCAGCAGGAGAAGTCTGTCAAACACCAGTCAAACTGTCTGATATCCTGGATCAGTTATCAGGTGAAGAGCGCATTACAGGCAGGAGGATGAGAAAGCCACCTAGCAGTGCCCCTTTCAGCACACAAAGCAGTCTAGACAACAGCCATTTTTTATAGAATGTAAGCAGAGTATTTTACTTGCTGATGACCTGGGTTTTCAAAATTATTTGGTTTAGATTGAGACCTTCTTACCAAGGCATTTTCTAAAGGCACTCTTACACCTGCTAGAGCCCCCAGAAAGACTGGTATAAGTATTTGCTGGCTTTATCTCTGGTATGGAATGGGAAAAACAATTCTTCCAAAATCAACACCTCATCACCACTTTGAAAGTAGAGCTATAATTATCTCAAAAGTTAAAATTATTAACAGCTGCTCAATTTGGAGGTAGAGAAAGGGGAAAGCTTTGCACCATACAAAGAACTCGAACAGCTGGATAAAGTCTTACCTACCTTTAAAAATGCCATCAATCCCACAACAGACACAGTCAAGTGATAGTACCTTTGTGACAAATACTTCATGTCTATTGCCCTCAGCTCTCTAGTGCCACGTAGCAGCTCAAGAGGAGGGAACAGTTTGTCACCGCAAAGGTTGATGCTATGCACTACCAGTATTAGGTTCAGACCTAAGGATCTAAAAGATTTTTTATTCAGTAACTGAGCTGAGGGGATGTTGCTAAACAGAAGAGCTATCAACTGAAGCCCTTCTCTGAAAGCGGGGAACAAAGCAAATTGACTATTTGACTGCAGACCCACTCACCAAGTAAATTCCAAATTACTCTCTTAAGTCATAAAGAAGCACTGCTAGAACCATACAACCATAGCTAGAGAGCAGGAATTAAGGGTGAAAAAGCGGGGGAAAAGGATTTCTAAACTGAAAAGAACACAATGCAATTTGAAGACTGGCCTTCATAACAGTAAAGTTGTGCTGCTCCAGCCTCTTTGGTGAACCTAACACAGTACAGCATCCATCAAGATGCAGTGCAGCAGAAGGAAGGAAGGGATTTCACTCAAGCATCTACGTGAAACTCTGAGTTGGTAGTGGGAAAAAAAAACCGTGGCAAGTATGGGGAATATCTTCCTCAAAACCCTGTGTTCCATTTCAAAGCGGTATTTCCTTTAACAGCCCAAGAGACAGAACAGTGAAGGAAAACACAGCCGGGATGGGCACCTGCAGTAGACTGTCAATACCCAATGTAGGAATCTCACTCCAACTGTTTACTTCTCCCGCTTTCATGTCAGAAAAAGGGGGAAATGTTTTTCTCTGGGCTCACTTCACTCTAGGGCAACTTTCTCACAGAAAACTGGCATAGGAAACATGGTATCCTCCATGCAAGCTGAAAACTTACATTGTTAGTTCTGAAGGCTTTCAACTTGCAAGTTCCTATTATTAAAACAAAACAAGCAGGTAATAGTTTGGTGGGAAAAAACAGGAGTTGAATTTTGCATAGAAAGATGGCAGAGGGAGTACACACAGTGCAGCAACCATACATACAGAAAAACACTACAGGGGTTTTTTAATTCATAATGTCACTCAGCTCACAATCCAATAGGATATTAGCTGTATAAATACAGCAAATACAGGCATCACTGGTACTGAAAAAGTAGTAATCTTTCATTAAAAAAACCAAACACCACCACCCCCCAAAAAAAACCCAAACAAACAAACAAAAAAAACCAAACCCCCAAAAGACAGGCAAACAAAAAACCTCAAAGGACCACAGAGCTGTGCCTCTCAACTCCTAAGAGTCCCATTCAACCAGCTATCACTCCTGCGCGCAACGGTAGCTCCAGCGCAACTGAAAGAGTGGTTTAGTACAAAAGATTCTCTAACATAGAAGGTCAAGCTGAAACCCTGCTTAGGTCAAAAAGGACAATGAAATGCCAAATCTCTTCCTATCACTCAGATTTCATTACAAGACTACCACTCCTTGAGTAATCATTCAGCTTATCTGGTAATTCTTGGCAAAAAAAGGCCCCAAACTGGAACAAATCAGAGTATGCTTTGGCCGACACTAAAGTATTGGTGGAGCTGAATGCCAAATGTGGCAATTACTTCTCAATACCTCTGATGTAGGTTACTTGCAAGCTAAATAATTTTCTTACATGATCACTACAACCACTGAGGAGGAACAAAAAAAAAAAGAAAAATAAAAAAAATCATCCTCCTCCACCTCCAAATGAGGCCCACAAGCCTTCTCCTCCAACCCAAACCCTTCAGGCAGAACTGAAAGTAGGGAAAAAAAAACAAGCGCACAAAGTGAAAAATTCAGCAAGCTACTAGCCAAACATAACCTGGGAGTAACATTACGGAAAAGATTTTTTTAGATCACTTTTCTCTCACAGTAGTCATAAAATATTAGATACTTTAACCCCCTAAGAAAGTAACATAAAGTTTTCATCCATATTGTAATCTTCAAATACAAAAATTGTGATACTTGCAAGCTACTTAGAATGACAGAAAATAAGTATCCACCTTAGTTGTATTAGCTAAAACTGAAATAACACTCTTTCAAATATTCAGATGCCCAATTACTGGATGCTGTGATGATCGATCTGTAAAATAGAGAACAGAATTCCTGAAAAGAGAACAGCTCAGAAAGAGAGATTATCCATCGGCCAGTCAATCTCTCGAAGAGTTTAAGGCATTACTTTTGACCTTCTAAAATCTGGCCAATTAATTTTAAATAGGGACACTGAATTTCATCAGTACTTCCGGGCATTTTTTAAAACTTCACTAAATATCAATTGCTTAGCATGCTTGCTATCCGTGTTAAAGTCTCATCAAATCAAAGCCTCTAGAGGAAGTCATAGAATACTCACCCATACTCTCTTGAAATCTGAAAAACGTTCCCAATTAACTTTCCAAACTCAGTCTTCTCTGATGACAAAGCTCTGCTCCTCCTGCTCAGAAAAAGCAGCGACCTTTCAGGAAGCTTGAGTAAGGAACCAGTAATGAGAACAGGATTAATCAAGTAAAGAAACCAAGAAATTATTCATTTGTCATGAAGAGAAAGCCAGGAGGCAATAGAAACTAACCTGACATGGAGATGGGAACCAGTATGACTTCAATAAGAACCCAGGAAGTGGGAACGCTGAGGAATGGTTAGATGCAGAAAGGTAGAGAGGTGAAGTGTGAAGATAGAAAGAAAAGCTTTGTGCTTCACTGTGTCTTCTACATTAAAGTCCATTCCAGATTCTGATTGAAGGGTTCCCAAGCTTTTGTTTGCCGTTAACAAATACCTGTGAGTTGACTGATAGTACGTGTCCCCTTTTGATCTTTCTCCTGTACCTACCCAACATGAAGGATAGCAAGTCATGCATGCCATTGTTACAGTCCCTCCAGTAGACAGATCCATTACACAGACTGCAACCCTGATAAAGAAGCATGCAGGGATCCAATTTTTTTTTTTTTTTTAAAGAAAACTGGAAATAATAAAAGAGAGCACTGAATTACCCATATATGTGTTTGCAGCTGTGGCTGCAAAGTCAAGGTGACAGTTTTGGCTAAGCCACAGGGAAGATTTCCAATAAGGTAGAAAACTTGACGTTTTTTACAAAATTTACTATAGGTTGTATTTACAGGGATGCGAGTTTAATATTTCTTTACTTGTAACTGCTTAGCTTACCAACCTTACAGTTGTCTGCAACTTCAGAATGGGAATTATTTCCAAGCATGATCGTCCGTCTCAGCGGTCATGTCCAGGCTGCTTTCTGAGAGATGCCGCAACATCACTCAGTGCTACATATTGCCTGCCTGCTCAGGATGCAAAGCTGGAAACCACAGTATGGCTGAAAGCTACCTTAGTGATAACAAAGCATTATTAACATTAAGCATCGGTCACTCTGCACAGCAGCTCTGCACCTAGCTATTATTTGGAACATCCTTTCTCTAGGCATTAATGCATTTCTTCATTCTTCCTCAAATAAAACACAACCCAAAACAACAGTATTATTTAACTTATGTTTCATTTTGAGTAACTATTTTGATATGACAATGTTACCTAAAATAATTCTCCTTATAGTACTGCAATCCAGAGAAATAATGTTCGCAGATGTATTCATCGATAATCATGAAACAGTAAATTTACCTGGATTCCTGTTCCTTACATTATCAAGCAACTTGAATGTTAATGTAGTAAAGCCTCAAGGTCAATGTGAATGCCAGTACCATCATCCTTGATTCACAGATAAGGAACTGATGCATAGGCAGGTTAAGTGACATGCCCAAGGTCAAAAAAAGGAATATACATGAAGACACAGCATCAGCCTCTCATTTCTTGTGCTGTCATCACAAGAGGCCACTTTTACACAGAAGAATCAGATTTTTAATGTAATTCTAGGGAGTAGTTAGTCTTCTGATTCCTTACATAAATTTTAATGGTACAGGCGCTTTCTGGAGTCTGTGACTTCAGCTAGATTATTATTAGTCCTGCTTTAGTAAGGAAGCAGCAATATGATTCTTCCCTGACAAGAAATACCAGCATAATTTATTGCATTATTACTCCTCTGAACTGAAAGCAATTAATTACCTCCAGCAGGATGCACAAGTGAAAATTCATCAGAGAAATGTGATGAAAAATGTACCCACTGCTTTAAAATAATAGGTGCTTAATGGTTTTTTGTTTGCTAGCTAATCTAGAGCATCTTATAAACGACTAAGGATTGGTTATCAGTTGCAAAACCAGTTTTTCCTCCCTTATATTATTCTATCATCCATAATCTTAGAGGAGAGGAAGAAAACACTGCCACATTCATAACAATAAAAAAAAAAACATAATTTTTTTCCCCGTTATAAAATTGGTGGTATGTTTGTATGTTGAATATATGATAAAGTATGCATGGATTTGCATTGGTAGCACTTCTTTTTGTTACATATCATTAAACCCAAACTAACAATCTTGCTGGAAAAGTTGGCAAAGTTATTCCGCACTTGCACAACAAAGAACGTTCCTATGTGTTCTATTGGAAGGAAATGCAAAGCGTGGTTGCAAGAAAAGAGAAAAGATAATCTCACAAACACAAATCAGACTGTATTTCAGAATGCTAGTATACTTAAATATCTATACATGCACCACAAACCTTCCTTCAGGTTCAAAGTAACAGGAAAATAACAAACAAAAGTGTGTTTTATGTTAATACATTGGGCACGTACGTTAAAGATAGACACAGAACTAAATTCATTACATTTCTTTCAGCTTTTCAGAATTATTCACATCTGTATGATTCAGTAATTGTTTTTTCTATAAAGTTATTGGAGTAATTTTGCTCTGTATATTCCCGATCAATTCCTCCTCTCAAGGGCACAGTTGAAAAGTGATATTTGAAAACGGTCCCTGATAGATTGCATGGTTAGTCAGCAGCAGAGACAAACAACCTAATCCAGCGCAAATTAGTTCGG
Source organism: Burhinus oedicnemus (assembly GCA_008921705.1). Classification (NCBI taxonomy): domain Eukaryota; kingdom Metazoa; phylum Chordata; class Aves; order Charadriiformes; family Burhinidae; genus Burhinus; species Burhinus oedicnemus. The sequence goes on along the minus strand of VFFE01008282.1, from coordinate 391,913 downwards.
CTGCCAGCAATAGTTTTATACAAAGATGTAAATTATGTTGTCAAAATCGGTCGCTTTCTAGCTTGCTGCTCAGCTAACAAGAAACCACTTTGGCTGATAAAGATGAACACTAAGCTTTTCTCGCTTACAAATTTGCAAATCTGCCACTTCAGCATTCTGTTTGCCACAAACAAAACAGGCCCATATAATTGCTTCCTTTTTTCTGCACTGGTATTTCTCTCAGTTCTATTTCTCTACAGAAAAATACAACTAAAAATCATAAATAGAATTTGAAAAGTGTAGCAGTCTTGAAAATTTTCTTTAAAAAATGCCAGCCAGGACAGCCACAATCACCTACTTTTAACATTTCCAGCAAAACTGTAGGACATGATACTCCAACACAAAGATCACCCAGTCGTACCAATAGTTTAGGAGATTTACTGTATAAATGCGGCATTTGCAGAACTTCCGAACACAGCATAAATGTCTTGATAAAGGGAAAATACATGCATCTATTTTAATGTAAGCTAAAGCGTCTTTGGAACTGCTCTGGCTGACAATGGTCCATCTGTATCTATTACTTTGCATGTTGTTGTTAAGAGTAGAAAATATATATGCTATTATTACACCAATCTGCCCACTTTAAATGTAAACGAGATAGATCTAACATTTGTATGAAAATAATAATGCATTATAACTGTAATTATATCCAGTATAAGTCAAATAAATAAATTATAAATAACAATTACCCTTTAGTTGCTAGTCACACTATTTGCTTTAAAATTAATTGCAGGTGCTCCTGAATGTTTTATTACAGCCCCAAAGTTGTATATTTCAAAGAACAGTACAGATGATTCCTGTTTATTTGTTAAATTAAAGCTTTGTTGGTAAAATTACAGCTTAATTAATATTATGTGTACTGTATAACAAAATAGTTTACCTTGTGCATAATTTATTTCCACATGCATATCTCAGTACAGACCCATTACAGCTCTAAGGCAGCTAAAATAAAATATTCCTCCTTTGCTGGCATTTTTCTAAATAGCAGTTCACTAAATCAATATTATTCACTTGGTATTTTTAAAAGCAGTGTATCTTAATAATTACACAGCATTAGAGTAGGCAATAATTTCACTTGCTAAGCATATTAAATTTAGCAAACCATCAGTCAAATAGTTTGTTCTTCTTCAGAATTTGTAAGCAGAGAGCGAGAGAGTTTGGAACCATGTTACTTTGGTATAAATGTCACATATAGTTTAAGACTATGTATGTGACTCCCTAAGCAAGCACAGTGCCATATATCTTTATTAGTTTCATTGGTCAGTGCAGTGACCAGTTGTTTATACTCATTACGCAAGACAAGGTAAACCATTTGGCACAGACCACAATCACAGCTAAAAACATATGACTTTGCAGAAAATAAAAATTGTAAAAAAGGCTGCACATGGTGCTGTGTATACATACTACCAGTATAACATTTTTTATTTATTTTAATGCTGTTTCAGGCTTCCAGTTTCTCAGATATGCCAAGGCAAGTCTTTTCTGGCTTGATTTTTTTCTTGATTTAATGTAATAGTAATAATAATTTCACTACTGTTCATCACTAGAGTTTTCTGAAAAAAAAGGAAGTGTATTACTTAAGCCAACAGAATAATGATCCACAAGCTAGACGGAAGTTATTTTTTTAAAAAGTACTTACATATAAACCACTATCATTGGGGTTTTTCCCTTCACAGAACATGCTTCCTTACTCAGTAATTGGAATGTAATTAAATTGGTGATATATGAAAGCAAATTCATTAAAACAAATTAAAGATTTGGCTGTTTTTTCTTGCATTATTTTGATTACTGTATCCGTACCACTGTGCATATGAATTTCTTTCATCACACAGATATAAAATAATTTGTCTGTAAATGGAGAAAAGATTTGGTTCTTTTTCCCACACCCATCTTTATTGCGATCTCAAGATAATCCAAAATACATTCTAATTTGTTCTTCCTGAAAGAAGACAGCATACCTGTGCTCAGGTGTTAAGAAGGCGGAGGGCCAAGATCAGAATAAGGAATTAAGGATACATAAACACAATTTTCTCTCTGAAAATCCCTGATAAACCAGACCTGATATTTAAAAGAACACGTCTTCCATGCCAGCTGACTGATGTTCACTGATAGCCACAAGCATAGAAGCAAATCTGGTAATAGTCATGTTTTGGGGATTTTTCCTTCCTGATGTTGAAAATGAGAAGATTAACTGCAGGAATGGCTAAGAGTATAGAATACAAACTATTGTGTCTGGGGTAACCTCCTTATGATAGGAGAAGCAAGAGACAAGAGTCTGGAGATTAGAATAGGATGAAAAAACAGAAGGGAAAATAAGCCAGGTTTGGAGGGAAAAAGTAACATAATAAATGGAGATGAAGACTTAAAAGTGCGTGACAGCACTCAAGAGCGAAGTTTGGGGGCAAAAACTATGCAATTCAGGGGATATGGCAACTCTGAAGACACTTGCAATACAGTCAGTGGATTTACATTTAAGAGGTGTGTGAGCAGAGAGTTTCCCCAGGTGTATTCTAACACTCACCATCCCACAGAACCGGCAAGTCACATACAGAAGAACTGAAGCCTCACCTTGCCACACTATACTAGCTCAGCATCCTACAAAACTGAACAAAAATCTGAATGCACCAAAGAAAAACACTCAGCGTGCTGAAAAGTTAGCAATTGCCTGCTCATTCTACACCAGATTTTCAGGAAGGAAACAGGAACCCTTATGTTCAGGGTGCACATATTGATATATGAGGTCAATTCACTCACCAAACCCTGAAAAAGGTACTAACGGATAGCTGAAATGAACACCTTAGCGTTAAGGCCTAAATACAGTTCCCAATCCTTTTGTCAAAATCTGATATTGATATTAACTACAGTCTCAACCAAAACATGCATTTGTTTACTAGACAAATCAAAAGAACAGAAAATAGACCAGAAACCAGAGAGCCCATCTAACCATGGAGAATGTCTTTGTATGCCAATATGTTGGCTCCAGTCAAGCCAGACACAGTGATCATATTCACAGCCTAGTACTTTCAGTGGAAACTTCAACTTAGCAAAATTTCCACTAATAACATCTAAAATAAAATAGTCAATCTTCTAGTTTCTCTAGAAAAGCAATTAGCATAAATTTCTTATTAATTCCAGGGCTTGGTAACCACTGGCCCAAGCCATTAGTGACAGGATGTCTTAAAGCATAGTGAAAAAAGTTTTCTTTTGCTGCAGAGGAATTTTAATCATCCCATGTTAGCATAACTAAGGCAACCACAGAAACTGAGTTTTTAAAACCAATTTCCCTAGAGGCTGTGTTCCTAGTGTACAATATTAACAACTTTACAAGTCTCAACCTACACAAAAAACCACTCAAGTTCCCACCTCCCTCTTCTGTGTTCGCATGCAAATTGAGCAAACAAATTTGTTAGGGCTTCATACAGAAATATATTTCCACAAACACATTAGCAAAGTAGGAGGGGGAAAGAAAAAAAGAAAGAAAAAAAAAAAAATCAAATCACTTCTATCTAGCAGAAGTTTCACAAGAAACTGTAGCCCAGTATGCTATGCAGCAGGTCTGTCGGAAGCATACTCGGTCAAAAAACCTGAGGCTCTTGATGACAATAAAGACAATTCTGCAGAAAGAAAAAAGATTTTGCACCAAAGATGGATCATGAACTGTGTTTTCTTTCAGAGAGCACTACTGGTTTGCTATCCTATAGCAGGAGCTTCATCTTCACCTGCTGGTTAGAAGTGCTTGGTTTAAACTTTCAAATGCTGAAGTTCTCTAAAACAGTGATGGAGAAAACCAGTTCTTTTCTTATTCATTTCCTGAAGTGCTCTCTTAACTCCACAGGCACTTGGACTTTGATAATCATGAGGATCAACGTGCCATTTGATTCAAAGAGACAGATACTGATAATACTGGATAGTCTAAGCAATTAGGACCTTCTCTACCAACCACCACTGACTGTTTGTGATATGCTTAACTTTTAACATATTACTGCTTTACTCTACAGGATAAAATATAAATAGAAAGATCACTTGTTTGCTTTAGGATCAAAAGCTTTAACTTTTTGTTCCTTTTAATCTGCAGAAATGTAATTAGATCATATGCCTATGTTCGTATTATAATGTTCTAAAAGCCAAAATTCCATAGTTTCCAAATATGCTATTTTTCTCCGTGGCAAAATGTAATCAAAATTTTTGCCTTTGAAGAGCAAGTTTTCTTTTGCTATTAGAAGTAACATGCCTGAGTTTTCAAAGTATAAACAGTTGCTGAAACTGGGCTGCCAACCCATGAATGTTTAAATGCTATTATCAGCAGTGCTGTTTGCATATTTTACACAGCATATATTTGTGAAGATTTTTTAGAACAACAAACTCAATTATAATGTTTTGAGAGAAAACTTTTGACAGATGCTTAACTGACTATATTTTAATCTCTGTAGCCAGCCTGAAAGTTTTGTGGTTTTTTCGCCACTTACTTTTGTTTTCATTAGGAGGGCACTTTTAAGGGAAGATTTTCATTTTAATCTATGCCTACCCAAGAAGCAGTCAAGGACACAGCAGCTGCAGAACCGTATCAGCTTTAGACAAAAACTGTCTTTTTAACTGGGGGAGAAAGAACACCAGGATTTTAAAATGCCTCTTTAAAAATGTATCATAGATAGGTCTTCACATCTTGCTGATGCCCCCCGATTATAAGGTGTCCAAGTCCAGTCATCTATGGCATTATTCAAAAAAAAAAAAATCACCTTAAGAAAGGCAGAGTGCATACCAAAGCTGCTAGTCAGTGAATATGTATTACAATTGTCTGACCTGTGTTTATGTCACCAGATAAGTGCTTACACACAGGTACAAACAGCCAACTGAGATCTTTTTCCCTTCAAGGAAGGGGGAGAAAAAAGAAAAGAAAAGAAAAAGAAAAAAAAAAAGGATTCAGGCAGACAGGAGAAAGGAATACTATAGAAGGTCCCGTCCATACCCCCCCACACACTGCTTTCCCTGGACTGTGGTATGAAAAAACAATGGCTTTTCCGAGGCACTGTGCAGACAAGGCAGCTCTGAAAAAACTAATAGCCATGATTAATGACAATGGGCTAGAGGAGAGTTGGGACACAGCCGCCACATATATCATCCTTTCCCATCAGTCTCTGCTCCTCCCTGCCCCTCTTCCTCCTACCAGCAAGGCATTATAAAAATGTCTTATCTGCTTTCGACTTTTTTCTTAAATCACAATACTGCTGAAAAAGAAGGGGGGAAAAGAGAGAGAGAGAGAGAGAGAGAGAGAGAGAGAGACAAAGAGGCAATAGGGTGAACAAGAAAATGGCATGTAAAATAACTATAAGATATTCCAGGGGAAAATGCACGAGCTGTAATCATTCAAGATTTCAGCAACTTGACTCTTCACATGCTGAAGCCACATTTTCAAGGTCTTATCTGCCATATGGTTCCCTGTTTGGATGATTTATTAGGTGTAGAAAGCACACTGATAAATTTTACTGCATTTCCCTGAATAGGCAACCTATGGTGTCAATAACAAAGCTCAGGCCGCTTTAATGAAAACTGTAAGCACCAAAGGGTAACCATTTATTTATGAGTCACTACAGTATTACTAGGACAAAATTTATCTTCCCTTCTCACGCACTCTGCAGAAACCAAATCTGGTCAAAGAAACGGCGATCACATCCATATGTCAGTGACTTACTAACATGTCTCCTGCACACTCGGGGCTTGTATCCAAATAAACAGTTTCCATTTAATGACTATTTTCTCTAACGTAAAAGATGCTCTTAAGTTTTAAACTTTTAAAAAAATACATTGGTGACAACTTGCATATCTACAAACCATTATGCAGTGTTAATTTTCTATGTCCAGGACAAAAAATAAAACCTATCAAAAATAAGAATAATCATTTCAGTGGTTTAAGCTTTAGCCATATAGGAGTGGATCATCAAAATCACTTTAGATAATCTTGGAAAAAAGGAAGCTGAAAACAAATGACAGCTTATAGATGCAAAAAGCAGTGTTTACTGTTCCATCAAAGATTTCAGAGGATTAATGAACTGACACTTGGCCTTAACTCAAAAACCATAACTCTTGAACTTTTTTATGTGTATCTTTTTTTTTTTTTTTTAAGCCTTTCGTTTAAAAGAACATATTGCAATTGTTTTACTGTTTCACACACTGAATGTTACTTGCCTTACGCTTATGATCCAAAGACGCTTAAGATACCAAAATAAAAATAAAAAATGCAGAGGATAGCTGGAGCTTCTTACTGCTAATAACCACTATTTGAAAGGCAAACTGAAATTTTTTGTTATTCACACTCTTCGAAAATTATCAACGATGCAGAACTAATCAAGACTAACAGGACTGTTTGTCTCCCTCACACATACAGGCACCATCTTCTCCCTTCTTAAAAACTAACCAGCAAACCAAATAACACACCCCCATGCATCATTTGGGATGAATATCAAGATTAACATGAACACAGGTGGTGAGGTTTTGGCTCCAATCACCGAGTGTCCCGTTTTTTCTAAAGATATGCAAAAGCATATATTAATAAATTGAATTAATTTATATTTTATTACTACATCACTCAACTACTTAAGTCTGAACCAAAAAGCGCCACTCTTGCAAAAGGCCAACACTTGCCACTGCATGCTTGAAAAAGCCTTACCTTCACCTAGGTACTTAACTGGTAGTTTCCAGATAGCAAACTACTGAAAACCTTGCCCTCAACATCTACCTTTAACTCAGATACATAACACGTTATCGGTACACACGTGTCCTTTTTATTGTAACTATAAACCTATAGTGTCAATGAATAGTTCTTGGCAGAAGTCCAACGGCAAACACAAGATTTTAGTCCTTGGAGGCACGGAGCACAATGCATTTAAGGAGCTGGGCAGTTAAAAGGCTGGCTTTCTACATGGGTATTTAACCTTTGACTAGCATTGCTCAAATATGGCTTTCCATGTAAGTAAATGAATGCCATGGTCCCAGTGCAGAGGGGACAGCCATTCCAGCCCGCGTAAGGCTCTTTTTCACAAAGCCTGACCCTGAAATGACCGGATACTGTATCATGACCAACGTGCAAAACACCAAGAATGACAGACTCTAACTAGTAATTAGTAAACAGCATTTTCTGAATTAACAAGCACCTTCTTTCTTGCTACTGAAAAATTTCCTAAGAAAAGTATACCCAAATTACTACATATGCAGTTTTTTTTCCTCAATTTAACACCTGAGCAGAAGCCAAACTATGCAGTCTGAAATCCTTGCTGGAAACCATAACATATATCAGCGTACTGCAGATAGGGCATTCTTGTTCCTCTCTCCCTTCTTCACAGAAGACTTATGAAAAAGAAATTATTTTAGTCTTCATTTTTAAGTAGGGGAGGGGATAAAGAAGGAAGGACCTAACATAGCTCAGTATTAAAAGAATCCATCCTACATAGTTGTGCCACAAGTTCTTTTGTATTTTTTCCCCCAGAACACAGGGTTCAGCTCTACTGTTGTATCTGGTTAGTAGAAAACTGCTGGTAAACACACACCAATGTAAAGTTTCAGAAGCTCAGAGCGAAGACTGATGTGTCTTTTGTATTCACTATCCAGCTCTACAGCACAGCTTTGAATTCAAGAGCTTTCATACATGCGATAAACCCATCAGTCACCTTCATCCATATGCTGCCCATTTGAAGGAGCCTAACTGGAGTCTCTACATGCCTGTCTTCTCAGGACAGTTTCCTAAAGCTGACCCGGTCCCTTATCCAACCCAGCACACAGCTCCCACCAGTCACAGACACTGACCTAGGGAGCAGGTTTATCTGTGAATGAAATAACTTTCTGTCATAGCCTTTTCAATAAGTCAGTTTTATGGAGTAAGAAGTGGACTCCAACTTTTTTAGCCAACAATCATTTTTATTTGGCTGTCCTCTGCTGATATTCTAGATTTTTCCTGAAAGTATTAAGAGGGAAAATGCATGCCAGACTATTAGGTGTAAATTGGTGCCAGGATTGTAACTCTTCAGCTGCAATTGTTCATGCATATAATCTATTAGTCTTCTGTTTTTAAAAACACCCCACAGTTTGCTCTCTTTACTCCCTCCAAAAATAAACTCTACACTGAGCTGCACAGTAATGATCTCCAGGACAATGGTAGTTTTATAGTTAAGAGCGAAAAATGCCTCTAATCCTATGTTTACACTGAACACTCTTTGGAAGCAGTAACTGTATTTTTACTGTGTGTCTGTGCACCAGAAAGAGGACTCCGATCCCAGTCAGAAATTCCTCAGTACCACCAAATTACTAATAGTACATCTGTTTCTTCACAACACCTATAGCCAAGTGTGGAAGGGAGAGAGGGCAGTCTCTCTGAAATGGAAGCCACTCACTTAGGTGCCTGCGCTTTAGTTTTTGATTGAATATTTTTTTCTCTACAATACCTGTCTGGTTTAGAAATATACTCAGTTCCCATAAATTCCCATAAATAAACCAGTGGCTGAATAGCACCTTTACACAGGAACACATGTAGTTACGAATGTTTTCAAAATATTCTGCCAAGAGATGCACCAGCATACACTTTTCAGAGCAACTAAGCTCACTGTGACAACTGCTTAACTTACCATGTATGCTCTAAGTCCTATGAGACTGTTTTGTAAAATTAGGTGGAAGAAAGCACAATTCCAAGGCTGCAAGCGGTCCCTTCACCCACTGTTAAGAGTACAGCTTGCTTCAGCTCCACTTTGAATCAGAATTATGCTGAAACTGAATTATAGCTTTCTCCCCACACACACGTTTATGCTGCTCCCCATAGACTGTTTGGGTGTCAAATCTGCATAATCACTGTATATTATTTTTCAATAACCATAAAGCAGGCAAATCACCATGCTGCCTGACATCCCCATTAGCCAATAAGTGCACAAAGTTCTTTACATTTTTCATTCAGTGGTTATTTCCCCACAGCTGAACTATAAATACAAAATACACTTTTCCTAACTGTTTACAGTTACTTACAGCATGCAATACTCTTTCTCCCCTTCATTCTCAACTTAGCATAATATACTTGGTTATAGATATACCCAAAAATATTGCAGTCATGAAAAGAAGTCTACATGGTCTACACAAATACTATGACTTTGGCTCTGGTATTTGGGGCAAGTCCACTGCCCAACACACACAATCCATAATGGAGATACTCCCTAGAGAAGAAGAAACTGCGGGGCAGCACAGAGATCAAGATTTTAAAGAAGAGATGGGATGGAATGGACAAATTCATTTCTATTACACAAAAGTAACTGGTATCGTATTCCATAACCACTCTGTGGTATTTATTGCATCATTTAGAATGTGGAAAGAACAAAAGGAGGTTGAAGACTGAGGAGAGAAAGTGGAAAGAGACTGTCTTCATTTAAATTTTGAGCTTTTGACACATAAGTATCGTTCTTTTCATCACTAGCCATTTCAGTTTAATTTCATTCACCTTCATATTTGGGATCTGAACTGATCAAACGTAAGTCCAAATGCATTTCTGATACAAACATCTGGCCTCAGAGTTTACACAGATCAAACCAGTTATTATAGTACTGTATTCAAGCTATCTTACAATCACATTTCAAATCAATAGCGACACCAAAACACACATTCCTCATTCTCAGTATTTCTTATGTTTTTTACAACAAATTGCCTGGCTCTCAAGAACAGTCTTGTGAAGAGTGAAAAACACTTCTATCCCAAGCCTTCTAAAATTGGAAACAGTTCAGAAACTATAAATTTAAACACTTCTACAATTTTAAGAGTAGTACTAGTCTGAATTTATCTCCTACATCCCTTTATGCTAAATGGTCAATAGCAGCATAGAAACAAACAGAAGATAATTATTTGACAGAGACTTTTTTCTTTGATTCTGAGCCGTTAGATAAACAGAGGATTCTCCAGTAAATATATTTTCCAGATGGGGTTGGTTCTGTGGAAGACTAAAGCCTTGGATGTTGTACAGGCTAAACTATAATGAACTCTAGGAACTGAAATATAGTTGCTTTTGTCATTATCAATTACCTTCTAAGTCTAACAGAATTTCAATTACAAAAAGAAAAGGCAGCTAGCCAAAACAAAGGTTGTCCATACTTAATCTTAAAAACTAGTGGCAACTTTCATCACTACCGTCATTCCATCACCACAGTGGTCCACAGGCCAGGAGAAGCCTTCAGAGAGCCTTCTGTGTTGACCTGCAGCAATGCACTTCCCAGCACAGTTAAGGCTACTGACAAGATTGTGGTTCGGGACTGGCACCGTGGGAGGAGACGGAAAAGGAAGAGGAACACTGTTCTTTCTCCTTCCATTCCACAGCTGGCTGTGATACTTACAACAAGATTTTTTTGCCCTATATACAGTAAAAACATAGCTTCTCTGAGCCTCCATGGATGCGCCCCTGTACCATGGAAGACAGTACAGAGCCACTTCCTGTTCTGCATTACTTGGAAAGCACTGTTTCTTGAAAAATAGAGTGTGAGGCAGAAGAGCCACAGGTCTGTTTTGGATAGGTTGCCTTAAACAGGAGCCAGGAAAAAATACAGGCAGATAAACCAGTATGTCGACAGTAAAGTCACAAAAAGTTTTCTTCCTCTCAAATGAGGTAGAATATATAACACATTGTACTGCATCAGATCCCATAAAAACATTGTCTAACATTCACATAATGGAAGCAGAAACTAGGTTTAGCATAAAATATCCTGAAACTGAAGTGTATTAAGCAGCCATTTAAGAGCAACAAGTGGAGAAGATACTACTGAGGGGGGTGGGGGCTGCAGTGTGACAGTATTTCAGAAGATTAATTAAAGTTTCATGGACTAGAATAATAAAGACGTGAGAGAGAAGAACTCCACACAAAGAACTGGCTGTAATGCCTCAGAAATAAGCTTGTACATCAAATATTCTTGAAATCTTTACATTTTTAATTGAGACCATGCATCAAGAATTATGTGATTGCAAACAATATGGATTTCAAACATGGACTCCTGAATTCCAGGCATCAGAAAACACAACCATTAAAGCTTGAATAGGTAAATCTTGTTATTCACAGGATCCCAAATTGTCCTTGGATATATTTTCTAATTGATTGTCTGACTTCTTGCAAAGACGGGTATCATCTTTGGTTATTTCTTCCTCAGCTTTCAAGCTACTTAGATAGGAACACTACACCTTCTGCACGCCTGTCCTTCATGTGAGTTTGGTGTGTTTGATCTTTTCTCTCTCCTCTTTTACTTGACTTTCCGCAAAGAAGGATGAGACAGGCGGAGAAACAGGCTCTTGCAATTGTGCAACAGGGTGGGAAAAAACCCAACTAAAACTACAAAATCGAAAGGCATCATTCTAGATTTCCACATGGTCCTGGAGGCAGCACCTTCACATATCGTTCTGTCAGAGAAGTAGAGAAACATACACGTTCAGGTCCCTAAAGCACCAGGCAAGACAAAACATCCATCAACCAGTAAGACAGAGGTTCAAACATCTTGAAAGTAACAGGTACGTTGTAATGCAGGAACCATCGACGTCATCATCTTATTTTTACTGTAATTCTTTGCATAACTATATGATAGAGAATTGGATTTCTATACAAGTCATATCATCCCCTCAGTTCAAGAGAGTGAAATTTTCTTGGATTGGGAGGGTGGAGGACATATGCCAATAGAAAGACTTATTGATGGCAGTTTCAATAAAACTGAAGAGCACAGGTGCGTATGTTACCACATCTCTCTGTTAAAGGCAAGTTAGCAAGCTTGAAAAAAGGCTTCACTATAAGCTCCTCTAGGAGTTGTCTTCATGTTTCATTTTTCCTGTTTGCTGTGTTATCTGCTGACCATTTCCTGCTCTTCACAGACCAAACTACCCAACATAACTTAAGCACTAAATGTCAGGGCTATACAACAGACTTAACTGCATGTCATTGACACCGCACCTCACTTTCTATACTGGTAATTCAGAGCAATACTGTGCCTAATGTCAACAGGAAAAAAAAAAAAAAAAGAAAAAAAAAATCAAAGCAATTCCTCTGCGAGGGAAAGATGGAGAGAGCTGGGAAGAGAAAAGCAAACATTTTTCATAGAAAAGGAGCGGCTTCTATTCTGCCTCTAGTGAAGTTCTAAGAAAAGATAAAATTAGACTCGGAATTACCAGACAACTGAATCTCAAAAGAAATCTCATTAGCTACCATCTACAAATACTTTCCTTCAGTGTTGTAACAAATGCTGCACATACCTCCAAAAATACAAACAAATCCACGTGTCAGTTAAAGGATGAACATTCTGCCAGAAGATCCTACTTTTTTTCCTCCCGGTGTTTCACCTGGTATTGCAGTCTTTTTTATTTATATACATTTATAAAAGCCTCATTTTTGGACACTGACAGATTAAGAAACTCTGATATCAGGTCAATGCATTAGCGGACTGACATTTGACAAGACATGTTTGCAAAAATACAACCAAGAGAATCATAAAAACCCCACACATTCTGAAATAAACTTCCAAAAGTGAAATATTTGCAGGTTTCCTTCACATGTATCATTTCCTTTTTAGAGAGTCTTTTCACAGTCACCTCATGTCTAGCCACTTCCTTCATTAAAAAAACTAAGAAGTACCAATTTTATTAAAAATTTGCATTTTGTGTTGTATCAATCAGTATTGTATTAATCTGTGTTAATTGTATTCACATAGATCTTTTGTCATGTGTTATAAAGCAATTTGCATCCACTGCTCAACTACTTTCCTTTTAGCTACACTTACAGTGGAAATAATTTAGGAGTTCCTCTTATGCTATTTGATTTCTCTTAAAAAGAGAGATAACTTTTCCACACCTTAACTAAACACAGTAATTGAGGGGAAAAAAACCCAACCCTCTGTATAGAGTCTGATCTCAGAAAGCCCTGTACAGTATTATCAAATTTCTCAAAGTGTGAAAAAAAAATTCCAAGTCACCTGAAAACAGGTGTAAGGATTCAAAATGGTAGTAGTATCCTTATTACATTTAACCCCATTTGACAAGGTTTGTAATCAAAGCACATTGGCACATATAATACTTCATTATCAGTTATTCCTAAAACACTCGAAACTGGTGATTTACTCAAAAATACTGTTTTATTGAAAAGGTGAACTATATTTCCCTATAATAGTATCACTTGTAGTGATACAGTCTCAGAACAAGTGAACAAATTTATTTAATGATCACTATTATGTACTGTACTACTGCAAAACTTCAACGTCTTATTCAGAAATTACACACATCAATTCTTTTAAATAGTCATTACTATTAAAAAAAAAAAGAACAATCAATGGCTGCAGAAATATGAATCTGCATTTTCAAGGATGTTTGGAAACATTAGTTATAATTAGCAAAACAAGTATTGTCCCCATGACAGCCTTTCTTTACAAACCTTTGAATGTTTGACAAGAAAAGGTCATGTTTTGTAAAATCCTGGAAAGGTCATTCAATAACAAATCACATGAATGAAATCACAAGAGTTCAAGGAGGTTAACAGAAACACCACAGGCATTAAAGCATGTTTTGAAGGTAAACAAGGTAAAAGAAAAACAGTCTGCCTCAGCTCTGGAAAAAGGAAAAAGCCAGTAGTCTCTAATTTGCTACACACTGTAATTTTAAGACATTTTCTCTGCACTTGGTGGTTTAACACTACGTATTATTTCTCATGTTCAACACATTTAGGGAAGGATTAACAGATAACAGAGCCAAAACATTTAAACATCTCTTCAAATAGTCTATATTGACCTTAGTAGATTTTCCCCCCTTTATCTTGTGACCAGACACTTAAAAAAACCCAAAACTTAACCTCCGTCTCAACTAAATCTCAATCTTAGATCTCAAAACTTCACTGCTTGAAACTCTGCCAGCCTTTCAGCTAAACACTTTGACCTGCTTGTGACCTCCTATTTCCAGGTCTATTTTCTTCTTTACCAAAAGAACACAACATTTTTCACAGGCAGGAATAACAAAGAGTTGTTTATATAGGGTAATTTAACTACAGGATCAGTGCAGGGAGCGGTGTGATGTATTTGATCCACAGACCAAGAAAAAAAAGCATTGCTCACCAGTGTTAGAGAAAAGCCTATTGAATAGTTTTCCTGGGGCAAGCCAGCAAATTGGGGTTCTTTTCATGTATAGGCATAGAAAAAACGAATTCAGGAATGATCCTGGGTCTCTGTCTCCACAGGGTGTTAAAGCCCTGCCCTGCTGCAATTCTGAAGTTTTAAAGTTCCATTATCCCGGGGGAGAAAGGCAGTACTTATTTACATAAATTTAACATTATTCAATAGAATTTGCTACACAGGGGGAAATCTCTTCCAATACAAAGAATTTAGAATTACCAACTATGCTTAGTTTATCATCATTATACTTGTGTTTTCATTTATGACAGGCTATTTGCAAACTGTAATTTATTATGAACCTCTTTATGAGATTAATTTAACAGGATCAGACCTGTAGACCGCCTAAAGTTTACACGTTGACTGGCAGCAGTGAGTCTCACAGGAGAGGAAACACTGCACTGTGCCAGCACAGTGAACCGTCTCCCGGGAAGATACTATTCTAAACCCTACTACAAATTTCAGAATTTAAACTTAGCTTTATCAGTTCAAGGAAGCCTGAAAGCATTAAAATTTCATACCAGTATCATTAGATACTCCTCTGCGATGTGTAAGTGCCTCCCCCTTTCAGGTCTACATAATACCAATAGGTCTTCCATTGTAAATGCAGATACCAACAATGTAGACAAAGAAAGGAGTTTAAATAATCTTTTTTTCTACCAAATAAGATTGATAGTAGAGCTGGCAAGTCCAAGAAGCTTGGCCCTCCCACCATCCAAGCTGAATAACTTAGCCAAACATCGTATTTCATACCAGGAGAAGGCCACGGTTACATTGGGTCCATCCTTCCTTGGAACCAACAAGAGAGCATTAGCTACTCCCAGCATAAAGTAAAAAAGCTTGACTTTCTAGCCACCTGTGGACAAAGGAAAGCCGGCTGACCTCCATGCACCACCCAAGCAAGGCATCAAGCTTTACAGAAAGACTGTAGCTAATAACAGAAATGCTTACTTGCTGAAGTTTCTGCTCAGCCAATGGCATGCTAAACTGGTTTGGGGAAAGTGATCCAGCATAAAACCAAAACTACTAATAAACAAATAAGTAAATAGCATCAGTTTTCAGTTACAGCATTCCCCTCAACTGACATACCATGCCACAGCACTAACACTTTTGCAAGAGAGCAAACAGAAGAAGAGCAAGATCAATGCAGCCTGCGTGCACTTCAGACCATGGTGCTTTGGTCCTGTGCTTCTAAACAGGTATGCTCCTCTACAAGAGTACATTCCTCTCTAACATCATGCTCCAAACCTCTTCCAGGAAAGGGGGCAGAATGGATGCTACAGGAAGCCCAGGAACTTCATCAGCTGTTTGGTGGTCAAGGAGTTGGTGTCATGTTTGGGCATCTGTGTGAGCCTGACAGCATGAACAGCCATCAGCAGACACAGCATTACCAATACAGAAATAAAACCCTGAAAATTATTTCCAGGTGAAGTCAAGGCAGCCAAGGCTATATTTCTTCTTTTACAAGAAGCATGCATACCTTCAAAGGAATTAAGAAGCAAAATACTAAATATTAAAAATAATCATGAGTATTCCAAAGACCCTACTAATAAGCATAAATTTTGTGCTGCCTAAGTTTTCGCATCCACAAGTACATGGGCAGAGTATGCAAATAAATACATTTTATCAGGAAGAAATA
The DNA here is from genome assembly GCA_008921705.1 of Burhinus oedicnemus. NCBI lineage: Eukaryota > Metazoa > Chordata > Aves > Charadriiformes > Burhinidae > Burhinus > Burhinus oedicnemus. Next base: position 376,094 of record VFFE01008282.1, on the reverse strand, counting down.
TAACATTGTCTCCTAGAGGACCATCAAAACTACATCTAGCTTACACCTGGTTCTCAGTCCGTGTTCACACAACGTAGTTTTTCATCTTATTTCAGCACTATTCACATGCTGTCAGAGTGTCTTTCGTTCTTCACTACAGGACAACTCAAGACGCTTGATTCATACGTTACCAAAGTTCCCTGTTTCCATATGTGACTGTTTCACACTGTGGGCCCTATGCCATTCTTTAGAAGCCTTTTAGGAGCTGTGCAGGAAGTATTCTCTGACATATGGTCCAGAGCTAAGACATTACAGTGTCGTCATTATTTTGGCTTTCACAGTTCATGCATTACCTTTTCCTACAGGCTGCAGCTTTGCCTTTTTATGTTGAAGGGCTCAAAAAGAACTAATCTAGAAATGTTGCTTGTCCATTAGTGCTATTGTTTCTTTAAAAAGCTATACCAGTTTGTACTATGACTGATCAAAATGACTATCAGAAACAAGACACCTCATTTTGTCTTTCTTGCCAACTATTTTAGCTTATTTGCCATGAGCACAGGGTATAATTAATATCACACAGGAGCCAGCATTGTCATTTTTCAAATCATTTCCCTGGAAATGTTCTACACCTCTTAATGGCCCTGCTAATGCTGTAGCTGTCATGTTTTGGACAGCTGCGCTTTTACAAGACAAACTCAGCTGTGCCATGCGCCTCTCTGTAGACTTTTTAGCTCAATGGCTCAGAGGCCATGAATGCCAGCTGGTAACGGCTATATGGAAATCTTTGATTAATTTTTTTACCTCTAGACGCTGACTGTTGCTCAAATGTCACCTTCCCAGTTTCCATCCCTAGCCAGCATTTTTCCCCCCCCTCCCAGTATTGCTTGATGGATGAAGAATCAACTGAATGGGCCAAAAATCTTATCACTAATTAAAGCCAATACAGCCTGTCCAGATGTGGAGAGAACACGAAGTCTGGAGAGGGGCCAGGTCACACACATGAAATGCTCGATCATTCAAGAGATGGAGCTCTTAACGATATTTACCAGGCTAGAGTTAACATACGCTGATATTGCCACCCTGAAGAGTAAGGGTGACATGACAGGAGTTATGCTGTATAAGACTTTACCATCAGAGCTCACAGTCAAAGCAAGTGTGCGGTGTTGATCAAATGAAAACACTTCACATGTAGGAGCCGCACAGATACTATCAAGTGATTGAGAAACTCAGATTTTACCCTGCTTTACTCTAGAAATGATTGGAAGCTGACAATATGAACAAATGAGTACTGCTCAGCAGTCGTCTGGCGGGGCTTGTATTTAACAATTGATCCTGCCTATGAAGTGATATTAAGCATCTTCTTACTGAATCCAAGAACCAGAGAATGTGATCAATAAACCAACCTAACATATTGTCATTTCTAAGACATGCAAGTCCATCAAACATCCATTTCTGCTGCTTAAACACTTCTGCTGTTCTCCCATTTTAACTTCACGTTCATTAATGATCTTCGGTCCTGAGAAAGACAATTGCAAAACTTCTTTTCACGTCATGTCTGCAAAATACTACATGAAGTTGTGTTCATCAGTTCAGCAGCAGCAGTTCTCCCAGTTGAAACCAGCCAGGCCAGGAAAGTGACACGAACAGGATGCTGCTAAACATGCACAACTCAAAAACACACACTATATTCTCTTCTGCATGATTTGCTGCCATTTAAAAGACAATAAACAGCAACTTTAGATTGCTAACAACATGTCATTTAAGGTTTGCTGTTGCTCAACATCAAGAAAAATCAATGCCAGCTCTACAGGGGCAGAAAACCCAGAGAAGTGAGCTCCATTTCAGGTCTGTTTGAACTCATTTCCTTTCTCCATGGTTGCCCCCTTGTACACCCCCTCAGGCATCCCCTCACAGCAGGCATGACAGCTTGACACATTGACAGCTTGCACTGAATGACAACTGATTTGTACAAATTTCAAGCCTTATAAATCTACCTGTCACAACAACAACATAAAAGAGCTTGGACCCAGCAGGTAACTCAGAAAAAGCTTCCCCTGACAGCATTTTCTGAAAAGCAATGGCTTGCCTCCTGCCAAAAATTCCAACTATCATCCTTGTATAACTTTGAATAAAAATTCAGGGCCCATTTTCTTGCCAACAGGCTACCAATCGTCTTATTTAAAGATTAAAAAGAGTGAACAAGAAAAAAAAAAAAGCCATCCACAGAATTTCATTTTATACTGATATGAAAGTAGTACCACCTGCTATGGCAGGATTACCACACCATTTTTCTCTACAGTGCTCAGACAGAGTAAATGAGCAAGGCTTTTTACGGTATTTAAACAATATCCCAGATTGCGATGCTGTTATGCATCCATTACACTGGAGCTGTTAGTCAATGCCACTCTTGCTGATAGAAGTTCAAGAGATTTTTTTGTTTTACTTTGGGAGGCTGTTTTGTTTTATTTTTTCTTGCTGAGTTGTTAAAAAAGCAAAATTGCAATTTCAGAAACCAGTAAGGCTGTTCAAGCTACATTTTGCTGTCCAGCTCTGGTGGCAATCCACACAGACATTCGCTAAAATGCTAAGTGTTCAGTGTTTCCATAAGCAGTATTATGCAAGAGAAAAGCACAGCATTTAATGCTAACCTTTACAATGGAATATAAAGGGAATACAGTAATTCTGAAAAGGTCTTTCTGAAAGGAGTTTATACTAAAAGAGTTTTGAAACTCTGCAAGAAGTCTCCACAAAGATGATGAAACTGATACTATGTTTAAAATTGTGCAGTTTTAAAGTATTCTGAGAACTCCCCACAAGAGCACGTTCCAAGTACCACAGGAGATGCTATAGGAAGTACCAAATCAGCCATCTTAAAACCTGAAAAAAATGGTATTAATTAAGTTATAGCTGAAAAATTTGTGGTGTTTTACTTAAAAATGAAAGTGTTCAGCAGCTTGCAAACATAGTTTATAAAGATTCAAAAACAAGAGCTTTCTACTAAGCTGCTAGATAATAAAAGTAATTAATAATACATGTATAATTTGTATAAAGTATAAATTCAGCCAATGAGACCTCAAAGAAATGGCTTGCTTTCCTTTTAACTCAGGTATTACACAAGATTTTAATTGTCTAAGTCACTTTGCACACACATAGCAAGCTGACGATTAGTGAAAATTATAATAGCACAAGTTGAGTACTATTTCACATTTGTAGCTATCATGCTTTCTCTACATTTGCGACATAACCTAAGATACTAAAAATTTGAGCTTTTCCATACTTCGCTGACAAGTCCCTGGTTTTCTTTCTGTGATGATTTAGTGCAGAACGGCGGAACACTCTTATGCAAAGTGTCCTAACAATCAAAACAAACAAACAAAAAAACCCAAAATAAAAACCCCAACAACATGGCAGCACATCCCTACACCCTCACCACTCGTGGACATTTAAGAGTTGCCTTATGTTTGCTTAAAAGGAGGGGGGGGGAAAAGGAAAGCGAATACCATTTTACAAATGAAGAGAGATAACATTGTGTGAGAAATTTCTAGCACTTAGAAAGTGTTTGAATTAAAAATTAATACTGAAAACCCCCTTTTTTTTTACAGGTAACTTTTAAAGAAAACTAACAACCTAGCTTCACTGATGTTTCCAGCAAAGTTGCAACTTGTGTTTCTGTTCCTGCGGACTGCCCTGATAGTGCAAAACGATAAGAAAGTTTAAGCTGGCTGTTGAAGACTTCACATTGAGGCATAGGAACAAACACCTACATAAAACGCAATTCTCGCAAATCATGGGATCTTCAAAACAGGTACGTTCAAACAGGTAACACAGCTTAATCACATTGTATCTTGAAAACATCAGGATTGCTGGAGTTGCCTGCTTCCCCAGATTCGGTAACCGTAACTACCACATGGATTTTTTTTCCCCCCATGTTGATTCCACAGCATACACAGGCCTTGCTTCACATACATGGCCACAATAGGGCCCTCAGGTGAATACGTGTTATTTCTCAGAAAATGCGTTGGGATAGAGAGGAGGAGAGAGACAGATATACACACACTGCCCTCAATTTTTCAATCCTTTCTATGTGTAGAAACAGAACAAAACAGAAGTCAACTTCCTTGCGTATAGGGACAGAACTTGTTACTGATGGAAAAGGGCTGCTAATTAGTATAAATACAACCTGTGAGGGGCAAGTTCTAGCATTTCTAGGATTTTGTCCCTTGGACCTGTGGAAGTCAGTACATTTTTGCGACTTAGAACCTGCTGTGTTATTTGTAACTGTCAGTGGAAGGGAAATCTGTAATTGTTAAGAGGGAAAGAGCCTGTGCAAATTCTTCCCAGTGCAAAGTGAACAGTCAATCACTTTTATAAGGACAGGAACAACTGAAACTATCCATTCGTATACTTTCCTTTAGTCAACAATATTACCTTTAGTAATCTGGGGAATGTGCATCCATAAATTACAGAAAGTGTTATTGCATTGCTGAATAAACAGCAACATTTCCATCAGCAGCAGTGGCAGCCCCACAAAGGTATAACAAACAGACTCAATCATTTTCTTGTCAAGCTTTGCAATGACTGCAGAGTTTACTGCTGGAGATAATGTTGCTTTCCTCAGCATTGTGTGCCAAACTGCAAACTGCTTATTAAAACAAAACCTCTTTTTCTGAGCAGCATGAGTTGGATAATCACTTATTGCACTCAAGAAAAAACAGGTTTGATGCCCAGAGGTGGTTAGCAATCAAGCATGTGCATTAACATTTGTTTTGTAAAAACTGGTTAAAAAAAATAAGTGATCTAAAAAAGGAATTATGAGAAGCAGTGCCCCAGGTTGATCATTTTCCATGTTAATATATTGTTACTGATAAAATATTTCAAACTACTTTAACATGCCTGTAAGAGAGAAATTAGCAGAGACAGACAGGAGTGAAATATAAATCAGCTATTCCAAATCAGATATCTTCTCTTTAAAAAATGCTTTTTAAAGAGGAACAACTGGATTTCATCTTTGCATTCCAGGTACAGGTGGCAACTTGCTTTTCAGAGAATGAAAAAAAAAAAGAGTAAACTTAAAAACTAGTCAACTGTGTCAGAGATACTGCTGAAGCACAAATCTATTATTACCATCCAAAGAAACAGCTTGGCATAACTAAGCCGACCAATACTCCTGAAAAACCCAGTTCAATTTTCTTCGCTTAAAACAGATTGACAACCATTTTACTTGGTTGAATAACAGGAAAGTCTGAGACACAAATAAGCAAGCTCTGCCATGTCAAGAAAACACTGCTGTAAAGCAAGCCATTATTCTTGACTTCAGAATGGCTCCCTTTTTTCCTCTTTTCATTTTCTTAATGATTAGAGATATATTAATATAAAGGTAAGCAGACAGCCTTCTCTCTGCTATGCTGGCACTGCTGATTTTCTCCTAACACTGAGCTATCAGCTGCTCAAGAAAACAACATCCAAATAATGGAGATTTCAAGACTATTGTAAGTTTGAGCAGAGTACTGTGAGACTCTCAAAGCCACACACAAAAAAAGGAACTTAAGAGGACGACAGTGGCATTTGCCACTGATCTTTAGCAAGCACGTGAACACAATTAAAGCCCATGTTGTATCCAAAAAAGAAGAAAGAAATGGTAGCCAAGTTCTGGGACCCAGCACCTGGAGCACTTCTAATATCCTCAGGGTGGGAAGTTCCAAACTTACAAAATCTTCTTTGATTCCACAAAAGTTTGAGTTTTTTCAAGAGTACTTACATGACCTGCGAACCTAAACCCTAATGCAAAGTCAGATTTGTTTTCTGTGGAGAACAGCTATTCTGACTGTAATTAGATATAAAAAGTAAGCATTTATATCAGTTACATCTTAAAATTATTTTGATCTGAAGGAGGGTTAAATCATGCCAATCTGCACATCTGTGCTTCCGTTCACATTCGTACAACCTGAGTAATTGCATCAGTGTAAGCCCCTAGGAAAAAGCCTCTGAGCCAATTTAGAGGATGATGATAAATATTAAGATGTTTTAACTTGGTCAAATGCAAAATCATGGCAACATTCTTATCAGATTTCCTTGTCAAATAGAATTAATGTCAATGAAACAGTCAATTAAATGCATTCATAAAATACCTTTGTACCTATTAATATTTAAAAACCATTGAAAATAGCAATTCATTTCCTTCTCCCACCTACTCCTAAACGACCATAAAGAAAATTAAACTTCTATGCAGTGGTATCTACCAGAACAACAGTAAAATAAGAAAAATCCCAAACTGTCTCTAAGACAAACAGCCTAACTCTTTTATCATGTTCATGTTTGTTCCTTTCTTAATTTTTTGTCCTCCTTAGGTCTTGGTCTTCTCTCTCTTACTCTTCCACCAGAAACACACCTACAGAGCTGTCTGCTGTAACAGGTGTATTTCTCTCCAGGTTCTGCCCAGAAACTAACGCACTATCTCCCAGACACAAAATAAACTCTTCAATATGGTTTTGTCCATTCCCTCTCACATCTCCTTACTCTTAGTCTTGTACTTCTCACCACTCTCTAATCCTCTCAAATATTCACATACTGAAATTATCTATAGCTTTCTCCATTTTTCTCATTTCCACTCCTCTCCATAACCCTCAGATGCCTCCTTCCATTCAAACTCATTTCCCACTCTCTTACCCCAAAAGTAGTTGGTTTTTACACACCAATACCAAGATGAGGAAAAGATGCTAACTGAGAAACAGTAACTCGAAATCATCAATCCTAGCATAAAGCTCCATGAAAAAAGAAATTTTTCATACTGGTATAACTACTAATGAACATACTTTTTCAAAGTGAGCAAGTGCTCCGTGTATAAAACGAACTGTTGCACTGGAATATGCCTGAATCGCTAACATACATAAATAAATACAGTAATACATCCACTCTTATTACCTTTAACTAACACCATTGTATTCAGCGATTACATATGCAAAAAGAGATGATTCAGTTAATCAAGTTACCCTTCAGAGCACTAGGTATATGATCTGCTACCCAAAGGTTCCAGAGTGTCCCTTAATTTCCATCATTATCTACTGACATGCCCAAATGATTCTTTGGCTACTTGTTAATAAAAGAATCAGAAGGTGCTAATCTCATTATCGCCTTGTCAGCAGTTCCTGTCAGAGCGTTGTTGCCCATTAATCGCCTGCTGCTGCAGTCAATCAGGATCCTGCAATGCACTCCCCCAACATGTTTATTCTTTTACCTGTTAAGATAGTAGCTAACCGAAGTGTCACAGCACACTATATTGACTAGCACTGCATTATAGAAACAATTATTTACCTTCCTCTGTAGCATCACAGATATGATTGCATAGTTCAAAACAGTTTAGCTAGGCTGAGGCTCTACGTCTTCAGCTCCATCTTCCTAATTTATTACTCGGTTTACTTCAGAGTCATGCTAAGGCAGCCAGGGAAATAATTGCCACCATATGAAAAACCCCAAGAGAATTCCTATGCCCAGGCAGAAAACTGCCACTCACCATTCAAACTGAAGAGTGCATATTTATTCCTACTACTTCAAACAGTAGGCATAATTTATTCAATGATACACATTGCGAACCTAACTCAGAGTTTATATATCCCAAAACACTTTTCTCACTATGTGCTGACAGAAATTTCAGAGACAGATATCCATGATCATCCCAAACTTCTCTCAGTGCATTAAGAAAATCTGAATTATTTGTCAAACCTTAGGAGTAGGCCAATATATAAAATTCACACTAATGAGACTAGTATTTCCAATAAATGAAAAAGAAGATAAACAAAGATAAACACTAAATAGTATAATGCACCAAGAAGTTTAAACTGCAGACAAAATAAGTGGGAGGAACAATCAAAATAGCATGCCGAAAGGATAGAACAACAACCTGTCAAACATATCCCTGTCTCACTAGGATTATTTACATACTACAGTTTTCAAAAACAGGTGCCTAAAATTCAGGTATAGAATGTCCATTTAATAGATCATGGACAGAAAACTCTGAGTATCCCCTTCTGCAACCACCCGGTAGCAGCTTTTCAGTAGAACTATAAAGAATAATTCTGTAAAATCCAAGAGACTTTGATCAAAGAGAATTGTCCAAAGACCTTGTGGCTCCTACCACTGTCCGTAAGTCTTGGAAAGAGAAAAATTAACCCTCTGAGACTGAAATTCCCTCTCTACACTAGGAAAATAATTTGGGGGGAAAAAAGGCAAAAAAGCAGTCCAAACCAAAGATTCAAAGAAAACAAGTCAGTCTATTTTGTTCTAGTCACAATGGATAGCAACTCTTTCTTCTTTCCAAAAACCATATACTGCTCTTTACATAAATATGTGGCTACAGAAAGCCGTAAGACAGACTTGAGAAGCGGTCTGAACAAGAGAAGACGAGGTCTCACTGTTCCTCAGTGGCTGAGATTCAAAGCTAGCTCTAGAAGCTATGCCCAACATATTAACAAAAATTCATCTGTGTCTACTGACCATGTAACTCCACCTCTGATCTGAATTTTTCCATGTGTTAGGCAATAGACACTACAAAAAGATAGTTCTTTGCATCCCATCTTTTTTACAATTTTTGAGATCACTGTAACACCCTTTAAAGCTGCCATCCTAAGAACCATGAAATCATTCCAGCTCTAATAGAAGTGTAAAACACAAGGAACCTATGTAGAGGATACGGATTCAGATGCCATTCATGGTATTAGCTCTGAAGTTATCCAAGAAATCAATACCATTATAAAGCATTCTCTGCAACGTGATTCGTGGGATAGGCTCTCAAGTAAATGGGTATCCTAAATAGTTTAGAAGTATCTTCACAACTTATTCCCAACCTGAACCGCATACTAGGAGTACGGTCACCTACTGGCAGAACCAAATCTCTGGATCACAAAATGCCAATTGCCCTTTTTAATCAACAAAATCCTTCAGTATCAGAATCTTAGACAGAGATGATTTCCATTACTTTCCCCTCCCCTTCTATTAGTTTAGACAATTTTGATTAGACAATCAGCATTTAGTTTAGATGCCAAAAAGCTAACCATTTAGTTAGATTTTGGGGGTTGTTGGGTGTGGCTTTTTTCCCCCCAAAAAATCCTTTAGTCCATTATTTCAGGTAACTAAATAACGTGGAAGCTCATCAGTCTACACTTGTTCTGCTGAACATCAATGGAATATTTTGGCATAGTCCTAAGGCATCCATCAAATCTAAATGAGAAACATAGAACCAAGAGAAAAATTGGCTAAGTGGAAAAGGGGGAAGAAATGTTATTCAGAAAAAGGGTTACAACGTTGGCGGATAAGGGAAGAGCAACTGACATCATCTACCTGGACCTGTGCAAAGCATTTGACGCTGTCCCGCATGACATCCTTGTCTCTATATTAGAGATACACAGATTTGATGGATGGACCGCTCAGTAGATAAGGAGTTGGCTGGATGGCTGCACTCAAAGAGTTACAGTCAATGGCTCAATGTCCAAGTGGCGAGCCATGACAAGTGGTGTTTCTCAGGGGTCAGTACTGGGACTGGTGCTGTTTAACATTTTTGTCAGTGACATGGACAGTGGGATTGAGTGCACCCTCAGCAAGTTTGCCGACAACACCAAGCTGTGTGGAGTGGTCAACATGCTGGAGGGAAGGGATGCCATCCAGAGGGACCTGGGCAGGCTTGAGAGGTGGGCCCATGCAAACCCCGTGAAGTTCAACCAGACCAAGTGCAAGGTCCTGCACGTGGGTCGGGGCAATCCCAAGCACAAACACAGGCTGGGCAAAGAATGGATTGAGAGCAGCCCTGAGGGGGACTTGGAGGTGTTAGTTGATGAGAAGCTCAACATGACCCAGCAATGTGCGCTCGCAGCCCAGAAAGCCAACCACAATCTGGGCTGCATGAAAAGAAGCATGGCCAGCAGGTTGAGGGAGGTTATTCTGCTCCTCTATTCCACTCTCACGAGACCCCACCTGGAGTACTGCATCCAGCTCTGGGGCCCCCAACATAAGTAGGACATGGACATGTTGGAACAAGTCCAGAGGAGGGACACAAAGATGATCAGAGGGCTGGAGTACCTCTGCTGTGAAGACAGGCTGAGAGAGCTGGGGTTGTTCAGCCTGGAGAACAGGAGGCTCCAGGGAGACCTTATTGCAGCCCTCCAGCACTTAAAGGGGACCTACAGGAAAGATGGGGAGGGACTCTTTATCAGGGAGTGCACTGTGAGAACAAGGGGTAACAGTTTTAAATGGAAAGAGAGTAGATTTAGGTTAGATAATAGGAAGAAATTCTTTACTGTGAGGGTGGTGAGACACTGGAACAGGTTGCCCAGGGAAGTTGTGGATGCCCCATCCCTGCAAGTGTTCAAAGCCAGGTTGGATGGGGCTTTGAGCAACCTGGTCTATTGGAAGGTGTCCCTGCCCGTGGCAGGGCATTTGGAACTAGATGATCTTTAAGGTCCCTTCCAATGCAAACCATTCTACAACTCCATGTTCTATGATTCTATGACGCACATCTGCATCTCAATACAGGCATCCCATGTTTGCCATAATACCACTACATAGTTGAGTACCACAAGATTGTGAAAGTGAAATTGTTTTGGCTGAGCTGACAGTAATAAGGTTGATATGAATCATAGAACCATTTAGCATGAACTATATTATAATATTCAGTTTAATCATGTTAAATGTAGGGGGAGGAAAAAGTAGGGTAAAAGGAATATACAAGCAATTTACTTGCAGGCACTTTTAACAACTTTATTTAAGCTTGTTTTATCTGCATAAAGAATATCCCAATATGCTTGTTAAGTGAAATGAAAATGGAAAGTGTTTCAAGTAGCATAAAGACGTTAAAGAATGCCTTAAAGTGTATGAAAATTTTACATCAGCTCTTATTACAGTTGATTGCTGAACTGACAAGGGGGAAAAATGTATCTCAGGTTTTCCTCCACTTGTACATTAATAACCACTTTTTAAGCACCATTCTGCAAAGAAACTGAAACACTTCAATTCTGAAAGAACAGCTCTGACTTTATCTCTACTAACAATGAATAATATCAAGATATACTTTTATTTTAGAGAAAGAAAAGACCTCTCCTGATCTTTTGTTATTCCAATTTATTTTGCAAAAGTAGATGAATGTACACCCGTTGATTTTATGCTAGGCAGTCAAGGATATTGATTGTTACTTTAAGTCTCATGTAATTAAATGAAGCTTCTTCAAAGTGCAAAAACTAGGCTTTATTGGTGGCAATTTGTCAGAGTCAGGATCAGCTTTAAAAGTAAGGTAGACCTCTCCCAATTTGGACGATAGTTTCCTATTTCAGTCACTTGCAGTGAAAAAGACAGTTTTTGGCTTAGAAACTTAGCCATCCACGTGTAACCAGGTTTTTCAGATACCACATTTTTCTTGTGAAAGATTTCTGTCTTCATCAGGTTTTGCCCTTACGAAACTAGAAACTCAGATGTATTGTTCAATACTAAATGACTAAAGGGATTGAAAGCATCCAGACCCCTACCAAAATCAACTCCTGGTAGCAAAGCAATTGTACAGCATTTATAGCATCTGAAATGTACCCTTTAACCAATGTGTTCAAAGAGGATGCAAGACCTTATGACTAGATAGAGTTTATATTCATGCTTAGATTTTCAGAGTACGCAAAAAAATACCGTATCAAAAAATATCTAATCCCAAAAGGAGTTCTTCAGCCTATAACACATCACCCAGCTCATCTGTTGGCCTGTTTGATTAGGATTTAGCCTATGCTGACAGATTACCTTTGGAAAGGCCCCTGGCTGTGCCAAAAAGAACAAGTTAAGCAAAGGATTAACCAATACACTCTCACTAATGCAGTCAAACTGTCACCAGGATCAAAGACTTCCACAAGAGACAGAAAGCAATTTAGGCAAGTGTCCCTCCATGAATTAATGCAAAATATACTATAACAATCACATTGTGCCTGAATGAAAGAATATACTGCTCTGGTTTCATTTCGGGGGCGGGGCGGGGAATCTTTGTTTTTAAGTCAAACTGTTTATTCTCTAAGCAAATACTTCCATCTTCTCAGCACTTCTACTGAGACAAAAGACATTGTAAGAAAATCGAAATACAGCATTCTTACAATGGGAAAGCACTAAAACAAGAAAATTCAACTCAAACAATGAACCTGAACAGGTCTTCAGAGCTCATTGTTAATTTTACTGAGTCACTTGATACTGAAAAGTACAGCGTAGGATGAAGTAGTTGTAGTCCCAGTTACTTCAATGCCAGTCATGATTCAGGAGACAAGCAGTCCCAGAAATCCCACCTAAATTTTGCTCAAAGCATGTCATTCTTATTAGGTGCTGTGTGATGGACATTATGTAAGAGTGAAACTGAAAAATTATTTATGCCAAAAATTGCAGAAGCATTGCTAATACAAGGAAAAGGAAACTGATAATTATTCTTTAAAACATCATGTTGGAGTCAATCCTGTTCAAAAACATCTTGGGAAACAAATAATTATACAGACATAAGGCAACTAACTTTACAAGTGTTCCTCACTAAAAAGTTCTTTGATTAATATATCAACATACTGATAATTTAGATCAATATACTGATTTCAAATATATCTCCTAACAAAGGGAGTCAAATTAAAAACAAATTGTGATGCTCCTTGTGTACCACTGAGAGGAGTGTATATACGGAGATACAGTGCCAGATTCTAAAAGTTACAGAATCCAAACTGAAGAAAGATTAAGCGTATTTTGGAAGCCACCTTGCAGTTACACTGCTAATTTCTTCAGATGAAAATATCCTCTCTCCCAAAGATGTAGAAAAAACAGCCCAATAGTTTCTATCATGGGAAATACACTATAAAGCTATGACTGGCACTTTTTAGAACTGGATATAAGTTTACAACTGTGTTTGTCTAATTGCCAGTGTTTCATATGCCCATAGTAAATTCTATTTATTATGATTTCTCTTTGATTCTCAGTAGTATCTGCAATACAACCTGGACTTGTGTGCCTAACATAGATATATGTTGTGTATGTAATGATATCTTATGAAATAAATGATAAAACAGCACATCTTCTACAAAATTTGTAATTAGTCCAACCCAATAAAAGTGCACTGATGTATAAATAACTTGGTTAAAAATGAACGAAAGTGTACAGTTGTAACCCACAAATAAAACAGGAAGGAAGTTAAGCCACTTTGAAGAAATATTAGAGGTTTTATAGGGGAAAAAAACCCAAAATATATATAATGCCTGCAAGCACTGCCAACATTCTGTATAACAAGGGACATATTACATCCATAAAGCTCATGTTTTTAATACAGTGAAAATAAAATAGAATTCAATGCACTACTAAACATAGCCTCTCTGCGTGCACGACGCTATTGTAAAAATGTGGCAAGAATTTGCACCAACCGATGTCCTAGCTACTCCACTCCAACCTCTCATTGTCAGGGTTATTCTGTACCAGTGTTGAGCTGAAGTCATACTGAATGTGCTCCCATACATCCTAAATAAGGTATTTAGCTTAGAATATGAGAATTCAAACCCCCAGAATTCCCAATAATCATTTTAATGATTGCCTAATATAAACAAGCCACTACAGTTTTCCAGCACACTGTTTTAGAAAAAGCAAACTGAACAGCCAAGGCTAAACGAGGCACAAGATACAACGCTGTGGTGCGAAGCCCACCCCATCTGTCGGCGCTAGGAAGTGAGGAGATTGCAACAGTATTTGATGGACTCATCTTGCACTGAGTCTTCAACTTTCCAGCTTACACAAAACAAAAGGGAACAATAATACCTCTTATTCGAATGTCTTCTTCAGCAGCAGATTCAATTTCTTCCTTTTGTGTGCAAGAGGTTATTATAAACAGACTAATTGTGGATTAAAGCAATGAGAGAAGATGCATAACAACACAGTAAGTAGACCAGTGCTACATTTGTATGAGGACAAAAATATTAGAGAAAGCGTGGAAAGAGGGTATTGTCAGCACTATCCTTTAATAACAGTAGGAGGAAGAACTACTTATTACACATCCATTCCCTTGTCTTCCAAGTAACACCTCATTCTGTTCCCTGAAAGAACGTGCCTATATGTAAAACCTCCACTTTCCCCCCATCATTTACAGATAATAATTCTGCCGCTTGTCTTCCAACCTTCCCATGTAGAAAATATCTAAATGAAAGGACAATCAAATTGCATTTGCAAAAAGTTGTCTTTTATAAGTAGTGAAAATATCATCAGTATTTGTCAGTGGTAAATTATTAGTCATGCTTGGGGGTTTTTAATATCTTAAAACAGGAGACAAGACATTAATTAGATTTGTAAACATCAACTGCAAGAATAATGGGAAGACAAATAATGCCAGAGAATTTAACTCAGGATTTGGTACTAGCATCACATGGTTAATGCAATGCATGAACAACCCACTGGTTTAATACTTATCTGAATTCCCAAAAACATAAGTCTTGATTCTTACGACAAGCTCTGTATGAATCAACACCTCTGCTTATAATAACTCCACTAATGGTTTGAGATTACAAGAAATCTGCTATTAGAATTGACATCCTATGCACTAAGTCTACAATCTTAAAGGATTAACAGGCGTATGACTTCAAAGGGTGGGTTATTCCTACCTAAGGAACAGAAGCACTGTCTTCAAATATCTCAGCAAATCAGAGTTTAGAAATGAAAAAGATAGATATATATAAATGAATTCATCTTAATTTAGCACTCTCATTTTGTTTGAGCATCTGAGTTTTGCTATTTGGTAACAGACACACAAAGACACAATTTAAGTTATCATCATTTTCAGGTTTTCCCCCAACTAGTATTATTTAATCTTTAGCTGTTCAGATTGAACAGGACAGCAGCTATGTTTACATTGTACAGGTCTGAGCATACAGTTTACATTAGCAAAAAGTAGGGTTACACCCAAAACAAAGAAAACCAGGATAACTCTAAGTCAATCACCATTTCATAATTAAATTGTCATCTTAAATTTGTTTTAAAGAACGAAAGGACTGCAAGTTCTGCATTTCTATTTTTGTTAAACCGTTACTCTTTCCTCATTCTTTTTTGTCCTCTAAACCTATCAGTAGCTAGCCTGCAAAATTATGAAACTCAATCCTGATCCAAGAAGAATTTTGAAAAGTTCGTAATATGGCAACATGCGCACAAAATAACTCAACAAATAACTTCATTAATTAATGGTAAGAGCTCCTGACAGCCACTCTCTAGAGAAGCATTTGTCCTCAGAATGCTTTAAGGAAAACTTACAGTGTTTCATCACTGTATTTAGACTTCTTATAAGATACAATGTGATTAATGGAGAAAAAATAAATATTAAAAGTCTTACCATGTGCCAAATTAAGAAGAGCACTTGATAAAATAGGCACTACTTCTTGTGAGTAATTTGAAAGAATAACTGGTTTTCATTACAACCTCAGCTCCCAGCAGGTCACACATAAACCAAGCCAGCTGCAGTTCAAACAAAGGTCTGTCCAAAGGATGGGCTCAAGGTGCAGATAAATTATTATTGCAAAACCAGTGCCAAGCTTTACTCTCCCCTCTGCTTTTCTCATTTTAATGAATTGGGCTTGACCCCAAAACTTAGTTATTTTTAATACCCTAGCTTCATTTTTTTCTGTATTTTTCTACCTTATTACAAATAAAGATTTATTTACTACAATCAAAGCAAGTCAAAGCTCTAGCAATAGCCTCTAAAAGTGTTCACATGATCCCTAAAGTTTATAGAAGCTTATGAGTAAGCTACATGACCCATCAGGTATACGGTGAACAATTCATCTTACTTTAAAGCTACATACTTGAAGAAGAAAGTTATTTCTTGCGCATCTACAGCAGTATGTGCACAGATTGAAGTTTTCCGTTAATCATTTTCAAGTTATTCTCTACAGTTACAAAATATATGAGGTTAACTCAATTCAGGGAGATAAAGGAGTTTAAAAAACAAAACAAAACAAAAACCCACAAGTATACAGCCCACCATTCCTTATGTAAAAAAATTTAAAGTTAGCTCTTTACATCCTGTAACAAGATCACAGAATTGGATCCCTGATGTCATCATGACTCTGTGCAAGAACGTCTTCACTGGCTCCAGTGGCATTTACGGGCAGATCACCTGAATGTGCAGTCTCTCACAGATTTTGGAGTTAACGAGCAACAACCACGTGACTTCAGCTTCCAATTTTCTTACCTTTGCTAAAGAACTTAAGTCTACCTTTAGAGTTCTTTATTCCAAAGTACTGTGGAGTAACTAACTAAATGCCATATAGTCACCATAAATATTCTACCATGTGCACACAATTTATTTTCACAGGTAAGAACCTTGCATTCTTACCACTTTTTATTTGCAGTTGAAAGTTATAAAACCATCCACCCTTAACACTTATGGAAACGTACCTTAATCTTCTTAGAAGTTTGCATGCATTAATGAAAGTGCCAGTCATTACAGTAGTAATGTTCATTTTTTATAAACTTAATATTGTGGTTACAATTTCCTGTAGCCTTAGCTTACTGTAGTCCTTTTGATGTCAGCGCCTGGTGAGAAACCTTGTTTAGATAGCTATAGGGTGGAGCTGCCAGGCTTTTAACTATGCCAGAGAACACAGACCACCGTAGAGTAGTACACAGGGGTCCTTATATCAGAATTAGTAAAATCCTGTCACTAAAAGGCATGTAAATCCAGAACTGCTATATATCATCCAGGACATTACAGCTTCCAATCATAGCTTACAGACAAAACGACATTCCAGAAAAAAAAAGAAGGGGGGGGGGGGGGGGGGGGGAGAGGAAAAAACCAAACAACACATAAAAGTTTCAAAATGTAACAGAGACCAAACACAGTGGTAGAGTTTCAAAACTCAAATAAAATAGGTCTCATTTCAACCTATGCAGAATAAATAATAGTTCTAAGTCCCCCTCTGGGGACTTGGATTCATCTAAGATATAAACCTAAGTACAAGTCAGCACTCTGTTTATAAAAATCAGAAAGAGATTAAAGCAATTAAACATAAAATGTGGCATTTTGGGTCTCTTTTAAGAGCAAGAAGGAGGAAAAAAAAACCCCACACGTTATTTTCAAAACATTTGAAATCCTATAGAAATAGTGAAACATTACATTGTGGTATTCTAAAGTAATATCTCTTGTTTATAACCATATAAATTTAGTCCCCTGGCATTACTGGGCTTATATAATAGAAGAGAGTTATTTTAACAGTGCCCTGTTAAAAAAAGAAGCAACTCATTTTCAACTCATTTTCTCCAGTGGGAGGGATGTGTGGCCTCATGTGAGAAAGGGAACATGCCTAAGTTATTACTGTAGGAAAGCAATCTGTCAAAGCCCAGTCGTTTTGGCATGGTGAATACCACTGGTGAGATCAGAGAGTCAGATCCTGCTTGCAATTACTGCTAAAGGACCTTGGATACAGGCAGCCTGCTATCAATTATTCCCCTGGCCTCAGCCACTTGGACTTGTCAAGTTCTCAGTGTCTTCTGTTTTGTAACAGTAAGAAAAAGGGCTCCCATGTTCAGTTCTTGGAAGTTTCTCACATGTTGTGTCACTCCAAAGTGTCATTAACAATTCAATTAAAATTTCACAGTACATGTGAGCATATTCAGGTTTTTGTCTGCTAAAATAAGGTCCAAGACAGATAAAGCAGATTCCGTCTCAAAATCTTGACTTTAAAAGTTATGCTTTCATATGTAGATTATCAAACATGACACTGCCTGCCACCTCAGTGAAAGTGTTTGATGTCCCTACTCTACTAATAGTACAAAGAAAAAATTGTTTAACTAGAAAACAGAATAGCAACATCACTTGCAAGATGTAACTTCTTGCATCATTTGTTTAGTTGGTATAATAGCAATTTCATGTCACCTTTAGAAAGTCTCACTAGTCTATTTCTGAAGTTGATTTTATTTTTAGAAACCCTTAAGTATTAGATTACAGTTTTTGTTTTATTAGTTTGCTTTCCTGTGTGGGATTTTCTTGACAGATTAGCTCCAGATGTAAAGTGTAAATGGAAATTAAATTAATCTAAAAGGTATATTACACATGAGTTTTACTAGATGTGGCCACAAAAAGAAGACATACTGTTCATTCACATAGTGTATTCGTAGTTCATGGGCCCCTCTGTAATTTTTCTCCAATTATACAATGTAAAAAAATTAACATCTTAGGGTTTTCAGTAAAATTGGAAAGAGGGTTCAGTCTTAAGCCTTCTAAGGCAGCTTTTTCTCTAAACCATCAATAGGTTTAGTCATGCAAGGAGAAGATTCTTTAAACTTACCAAAGACTTTGTTTAAAGCCCAAGAAAATGTGGACTGTCAGCATCCTTTGTGTTGTTTTGCAGCTTAAACCCATTCCCCAGTACACTGGTGACCCTCTACCCCAATTCTCTAGTTTCTCTCTGACATCAAACTCAGGATTATTGTTAGATTTTCTTCTAGGCAAAAAAGGAGATTAGAAGCCCAGCTGCAACAGTTGACTGAAAGGAAAGGGGGTAGAAAAAATACGCAGAGGGATATAAAAATTTTAACCACCGTATTACCAGAATAATTTTCTTCCACACACCAGCTAACAGCATTGACCATCATCCCCATGGCTTGAGAAGCAAAGACTGCAAGAAATGGGGGCACCTCCCCTCACAGTGTCAAAACAGGAGTTGACAGTTCAAGGCAAAAATGATTTGCATGTAAATCCTGATCAAACGCAAGCTTGCACCCTGAAGTTGTCAAGTTTTGCTACCAGTTTGACACTTAAATGGGCTATAGCAAAACTTGATTTAAACTGAGGAGAAAAAAAACATGGCAACTCAATTACCCCCTTGCAGATCAGATCTGGCAGTTCAGGTCAAACTTTTCACCCTGCCATTTCTCAATACCTGATGCCTTAAACAAACAATATGTATTCCTCCTGCAACCCTAGATGAAAATACATTTCCCATGGCTCCCTACTGTGCCTTTAAAAGTGAATTAAAAAAAAAAAAAGGTTTAAAAAAATTGTGCAAAGTCTTTTTTTTTTTTTTTTTCTTTTAAGTTGTCTCCTGATTGAAATAGCTTAAATTAGCCAGGAGGAAAAATTTTCTTATGCAAATATATTTGCCTTAGAGAGATGTCTAATGTATATTGTCTTCTAGAAAAATTCATTTGCTTTTGAAAAAATCCTGTCTCATTAAACACATGAAGCCATACTTCATTGAAATAATGTTTGTCTATAGCATCACAGAACAGAGAACTACTTTGATCTGCCCAAAGGATGTTAAAAAAAAATTTAAAGTGTGAAATTTTGTGAAAATTGGAGAAAGATTTATATGTTTCAATCAGTTTGTACAGTGACAAGGAATGTTCCATAGGGTTATAGAAATTAAAGCCAAAGATTTTCTAGGATCCAATTCTTAGAGCGGATCCATCCTTCATCCGGTCAATTCATGAAACTCCTTCTTAACAGGTTTCTGTAGCAGCGCTCAACAGTTTTAACACCTGCTATGATTTGTTTTGTGTCCCCAGACTGGTTCCCCTTTGTGTAGCAAACCAGACAATCCACCTCAACTGTTTTCAAAATAACTTTACTCTGTTCATTGCCATTAAAATGAGATATCTGAGATATACGCTTCAGACACTGCTTTACAGGCAGAAAGAATCAACAAGAGAGAGACCAGGGGATTGCCTAGAGACTACTTAGATTCTTCAAGCATTAGAATTAGGGAAGTCTTCAATGAGATCCCATCCTTCACAAAAATTCATTCATTTTACTAGTACAAATTAGGTGAATTGCAAAAATATATTCACCACACTATCACACACCATCCAAAACTAAATACTGTAAGCACAAACCCACTCAGCCTCTCCATCTCAGCTGTGCAGTTGATTTCAGTTACAATGGGAGGAGAATATAAAATACTGATATGCCTTCGGTGAAAACACTGTCAGTACACATGATCACATCACAACTAATCCTCTGTCCTCAAATACTCAGATCTCACTACACCACAATCGTATACTGTGCCCTGCCTGAGCAAAGTGACAAAATTTGACCTCCTATTTTAAGCAATAGGAACACCCTGGGCCAAGTTTTTGTAATACTGTACAATTACTACACCTGTACAAACAATGAAGTTTCATCCTGGCCATTTCATGAGCAAGTCCAGTATGCAGCTATGCAAAATTTAGCAAATTTCATTGCTTGCTCCACAATGAAACAGAAACCTGCAGAATGTTTTAGAGAACATGACTGCACACAGTAAGAGCAAGTGTGTTACTTACTACAGGTCACTAAGTTCATTACTACTACATTTCTAAATAAACCATATACTCAAATAGCAGCTGGCACAGCTGACTCTAATGCTAACATTCACATCCTTCTGCCTCAAGTCTAACAAAAAAAGTGAGAAAAAAAATAGAAGTAGGAAGATTCATTTTAGGACAGCTCTCTATTATTTTCATGACAGGCCAGTATAAGAATTAGACACAATATAGTTTTCTGCTTTTCACTCCAGTGACAACAAATATTAAGAGTTACTGTTACGAACAAACTGATATTTTTGTATGTTACTATGAGTGTCTCCGACCTTAACACAACATTCATGAAGGACTTTAAAGCTTCATTTGATCAGGAAGCTGGCAAGAATTTACAGCCTTATTGCTTAGATTGTAAACTTTTTGCAGCAAAGATTTTTTTGTTCTGAGTTGTACAAGACATTGTCAAAACAATGCCCTGCTGCAACAGTGACAATTTTACACAATCCCAGATTAAGTGCAGAAATTCTTTCAGGAGAATTTGAAATTGTGCCATTTTTCTTGCTACGAGGCTACTTCAGACTACACCTGAAATTAAAATCAGTTCTTCAGTGAATCAAGCTAAAGTATTCAAAATAAAATTACCTGAAAATTTTGGTCTCAGATTCTAACCTCAGTTAAGTAATGCCATCATCCCTTGCCCTCATCTTTATTTCTGTAGTTGTAATAAAACCTTAAAAAGCTCATGAATGCACTCTAAAACAAACCTAAATTATAAAAGTCTAACCAAGCTGCTACCTCATTATGATTGCAAGACAAACAAAAAACCATAACAAACAAAACAACTTTCCTCAAACAAATCCTAGGGAACCTTGGGTGTAACATTAAGCTATTCAGAATCCATAGACTGCCAAGTAACTAATTCGACATAAGATCTGCCTATGCTTGAATTTTTCCACAACTACTCTGACTTCCACACCTGAAAAGCTGGGGTTTTGGGTTTTTAAATCATTTCCATTTAAATATTGTCTTGCATAAATCAGAGGTAAAGTACCCTCTGCCCTAGCAATGGTAACTGAGCCTCCTCTGAGCGGGACAATTCTTCCTCCCTCTTTTTAAGAGGTTTAAAACAGGGACATAAAATTACTCTTATACTTTTTTCTGCTAACACACTCACTCACTGACAAATTCAATCAACAGCGCGGGGGTACAGAACTTCTCAGTTCGTTAAAATTTAGAGTAGTTCCCTCTTGGACTACTTGTAAAGCGAGTTACAGCAGTTTGGTTGTCCCTCCACTGAAGTGGATGCTGTACGCTCATCCGGAAGGAAAAGGCCACACTGACACAGGGAACCGGCTCCCTTATGGCAGTTGTGGGCTGAGCTAACATTTTCAGGGAGTAACAACAGAACAACTCTTCCTAACTCACTGAAAGCCTACAATGGGGTGATGTCCCTGACTCACCACCAGCTTTACAAAGTCAGATGTGAGCTCCCAAACTAGCAGGAGATGCAGGCTGAACGTAAAGAAGTAGGAAAGGAGCTCAGTAGTATTCTATCCTTTCAAGGAATAAGAGTGATTTTTTCACTGTGCTTCACTTCTAGCCCAACACAGAAGCAGTTAACACACAGGTCACCTCCTCATCACCAAGGAAAGGCACCACTTCTGACTTACCGGCGGATGGAAATCATGTACTTCACTGCAATCTAGCCTGCAGAGTAATGATATGCATTTAGAGATCAGAGCTATATGTAAGGTAACATACTACGAGTGGGTTCTCAGAAGTTTTATATAGTCTGAATTCAGCATAAATCAACAGTAACTCACCTCCAGAAAGATTAAAGCCTTCTTTACACCAAACATACACAGCAGATACCACAGTATTTGCAGATGCCCTTACACTAACCTAACAAAAATAGCACCATTCTACCCTAGGGAGCTCAGATTTTAAGTATTACAGATTTTATCCTTCAATACTTTGCTATCAAAGTGAAAATGAAATTTCCACAGCTATTATACTATGTTTAATTTGGAGCACATGGAATAAGAAAGAAGGCAAGATACACTATTTCCCTGTTCCCACAGTGCACAAGATACTAGCAGAGTAGCACTAACAAGAAAAACTTTTCCTAGCTTTAACCACCTGTTCTGTTTCCACAGACAAATGCTCGTATCATAAGACAACAGCCCATTCCCAATGAGGTCATGACTATTAGAGTTTTCATTTAAATTTTACAAATGTACTGCTGTAGATGTTTAAAATCTGTACTGTATCATTCCGCAATAAATCAGTCTGACAGCTTTATGAATTTTCAAAAAGAAAAAAAAAAAAAAACACCTCAAAAGTTCAAAATGTCAGAAAAGGAAAAGCTCTAAAAACAGTGCCAACATTTTTTTAAAAAAGGCACATGCACTTGGCTCACAGAATCATCTGCTACCATCGATCAATAAACACAGAGCCTTCCTTCTACTTCTGTTCACCAGAGAGCATTCCAGTGGGCATCCCACACTAGTGCACCCACACAACCCTTGCCTGTGGAAAGGGAGCCTTGCCCACCCTGCCCCCCACCACTTTTTTTATTTTTTTATGCCTGAAGATTACTTAAGATCTCACTGACCGTAAGTACATTTTGTTTCTTCAAGGCTCACAGAGTCTAGGTTAGGTTTTCTTAGCATCACCCTTATAAATTCAAAGGTCCCCCTACTTCTGCTCAGAGCTAAATCAGATTTACAACAACTGTCAAAGCATAGGATGACAGATAAATTAATCTTCCCTTCATGAGTTTACATCCAAGGCATCTGGGCTGCTGATCTGGCCCTAACAAGCACAGGGTCTCTACAAGCTGTCGTTTAAAGCTGATGCTTTCATGACTGGAGATGAATTATTCTGTCATGAGAATCTATTTATTCAGGAGTTAGAAGGTGGGGTTTTGGCTGCAGGATAGGATGATTTCATGGGTTAAGGTCCCCTTGAAGTGTCTGTTTAAATCTTGCCCTGGAGTTGACTTGGAATTTTTAGGACATTTACAGAATAGGGAAGAACCTTTTTTCTTCCACAAAGTTGTTATATTTTCCTCAAGCCTGACACTAGTACAGGATCATTCTCTCCATACAGCAGCTGATTCTTAATTCCCTTCCTCCAACTAAGGTTGAATATCCAGACATTAATACATTTGTATTTTTAAAAAAGGGTTGATGATTCATTTCACAACATTGCCTGCCATGCAACAGTCTGCTACGTTATTGCAAGGCCACTCTCCATAATCATTGAGAAATCGTGGAGATCGGGAGATGTCCCAGAAGACTGGAAGAAGGCACCTAATGTCACCCCCATCTACAAGAAGGACTTAAAGGAGGATCCAGGAAATTATAAGCACATCAGTCTTACTTCAGTCCCTGGGAAAGTTATGGAACGAATCCTCCTGGGGGCTATCACAAGTCAAATGAGGCACGTGGCTGGGAAAAGCCAGCATGGATTCACCAAGGGCAAATCATGCTAGACAAACCTGATCACCTTCTACAACAAAGTAACCTGCTTGGTTGATGAGGCGTGAGCAGTAGACATTGTCTCCCTGGATTTCTCCAAGGCTTTTGACACAGCTCCCCACAGCCTTCTCCTAGAGAAACTGATGTGTTACGGTCTAGGCAAGTGGCAGTGGGTGGTGAACTGGCTGACAGGCCACACCCAGAGGGTGGTGGTACATAGCTCTTTTTCAAACTGGTAATCTGTCACAAGTAGGGTCCCCCTGTGATCGATATTGGGGCCAACGCTATTTAATATCTTCATAAGTGATCTGGATGATGGGATGAAGCGTACCCTGATGAAGTTTGCTGATGACACCAAACCGAGTGGGGAAGGGGACGCTTTGAAAGGGAGAGCCACCCTGCAGGAAGGCCTGGATAGGCTGGAAGAGTGGGCTAACAAGAACCTTATGAAGTTCAGCAAGGATAAGTGTAAGGTCTTGCACCTGTGGAAAGGGACCTGGGAGTCCTGGTGGACAACAAGCTCAGTACGAACGAACAGTGTGCTGCTGTGGCAAAGAAAGCCAACAGGATGCTGGGTTGCATCAACGGCATCAGCAGCAGAGATAAAAAAGCCATTATCCCGCTCTACTTGTCAGGCCACACCTGGAATACTGTGTTCAGTTTTGGTCCTCACTATACAAAAGAGACATGAACAGGCTGGAGAGGGTCCAGAGAAGGGCCATCAAGATGATGAAAGGACTGGGAAGCCTGCCATATGAGGAAAGGCTCAGAGAATTGGGTTTCTTCAGCCTTGAGAAAAGAAGGCTTAGGGGAGACCTTATCACCATGTTCCAGTATTTAAAGGGTGGCTACAAAGATGGAGACTCCCTTTTTAAAAGGAGTCACATGGAAAAGACGAGGGGTAATGGGTACAAGTTAATCCTGGGGAGATTCCGACTGGACACAAGAGGAAATTTTTCACAATGAGAACAATCAGGCATTGGAATAATCTCCCTAGGGAAGCGGTAGATTCCCCATCACCGGACACTGTTAAGATTCATCTGGACAGGGTGCTGTGCCATCTTGTCTAGACCGTGCTTTTGCCAAGAAGGGTTGGACCAGATGATCCTTGGGGTCCCTTCCAACCTGGTATTCTATGATTCTATGAAACAACAGCTTGCTGCAATCTGCCAGGCGTTTTCTTGCAGGGAAAGACACGGTTCAGTGAAGGAGCTGGGAAACCCTTGCTCTACCTGTGGGAATGAGATGCGCTTCAGGCCCAGCTGCTGGACACTGACGCAGCAGAAACAATGACAGTCCTTGAGCAAAGCAGTCAGGGAGAAGTTTCCATGTATTCCAGCTCAGGTCAGCAACCTGCAGGGAAAATGAGGCCATCGAGAGGTCAATTGAGGATCTATAAACTAAACAAGAGCATAAGCTACGCAATACTGCGAGACACTGACTGACAAGCTTCAGTCCAATGTAAAAGACAAATTCCACAATGGATCTTCTGTGTATTTAATCAGTTCACCCAATAGTTAAAAAGATGCCTATGCAATGGTATCTAATCATTACCTGACTGGTTTTCACCATTCAAATATGGAACGCCCCATGGGGGATTTCGGAGAAGTGGTGGGCTTAGACTGTTAAACAGCCAAATAGCCATGGTTCAATGACGTGTTCCTCAGTCCAACTAAGGGTACAGATCCAAGCCAAGCTGTCATCAGGTTGGTAAATGAAGTCATTAAGTGGTGAAAGAAAAGAATCAATATATGAAAGTTTCATATCTATCTAGGTTTCAGAATAATTTTGGGCAATATAATGTAAGAACAGGAAAAATGAATACATTTAAAGAAAAAAATTAGTAATGGTTTTGCATCAAAGTAGCAATCAGAAATATTTTGGGTGGGAAGAATGATAAACTAAAATAACTTTCCTTTTCAAGGAATCATTTGCAAGAGCTTAAAAGTAATAAAGAAAAATTTAACTCTCTTCTCAGTAGATAACCCAGTTGCAGGCAAGAAAGAACTGATTTTCAGTAAGCACTGAGAGGTGGTATTAGAATGCTAACATGGAAACAGAGGCAATCTAAAAGAAACTCAGTTTTATATATTTGATATTTGATTTTTCACTTTCTCTGTGCTCCTTTCTAAAGCACGAGCCTACTTTACACAAGCTTTTATTTTTAGGGTGACAATATCCTTTTAGCTATGATCTCTTTTACACACATACATTCATCGTTAAAATGTCACTAATGCTCTTTTATTATTCAGAAAAGCGAATATTCTTTAAAAGGCTTGAAGAACATGCCCAGAAGTTGATCTATGTTAAAACTATCACTCTTCCAAGAAGGCATCTAGTCTTCCTTTTCAAGCTGTCGTTATCAGCCATGAAACCTGCAGGGAAGTCCACATTCACATTGTGTCCTCCCTTGAAATTTCCTTAACACTTGCACCCTCCACTGCACAATGTTTTCTGAAACCTCCCTTCTGTCTTTTTAATGGATGGCAGGGGTGTGGGAGACTGAATTCCACAGAATTTGAAAGTCACAAATATAAACATTGCAGAGACTAGATCTCTTACTTAGGCTACAACCATTTTAACCACAAGACAATTTTAAAACATTTAAAATATAAAATGCAAATGTATGTTTACAACAGAATTCCTGTTCTACTAACCACTGCTTACAATGCCCATTGACCTAAATCATCCCATCTCTCTATCCAAATCCCATTTGTATTTTCATTTCTAGGATCTCAGTCATCCCATATGTCTGGTTTTCTGTTATTGCTGCAAGAGAGATTTCGGCAAAACTATGCACAGCAGCAGGACAAAACATTTTGAAAACCTCTCTTCTGTTTATAGACATTGTAACTGCTTTTGGAACTGTTAATTAAAAATTTAGCCCTTGGGTGCTGTAAAGTTGATCAACTTGCCTTTGCAAAAAGGAGTCTCATAACACTCAAGCCAGACCTCTAATTCAGTTTGCCTTCAAATGCCTTAGACAAAGCATTTTGTTCTTCTGAAGGTTTAAATATAAGCCAATATAAAAATCAAAAGCATCATTCCTTTAGGATGAGCATCAATACAAGTTAACACTTAAAAACCCACAAAGTACAGGAGGCAGATCTTAGCAAAAACATGCATCTACCTAATTATTTTTAATATAACTTCTACTAAGCACAGCAAACTAATGCAAGATCTATAAGATGTTAAGGAGAGAGAGATCAGTCTGCAGTATTTATGACTTTAGTCATTCTTTCTCAAAACAACAGATGAAATAAAATGTATGACATTCCCAAAGAGGGAGTTTCTACTGTAATTCATCTTAAAATGCAATGTTCTGTCATCTCCAGTAACACTTACTGAAAGCAACCATCAATACTTTTTGTCAAAAACCTGCACTCTGTGTAAAATGTTCCATCAATCTCTATTTACATAAAACAAAAAACTTTCAGTGTGGTTCTAAAGCAGCACCATTCACATTCTCTGTCTTCCATTTTCATGCTCTGTTGAAAAATTATTTTGACTGACACAAAAAACCCCCATGCCTAACAATTTATGGTAAGGGATTTTTTTTTAAAATGTAAAGCAAAACCACATAGACTTGTTCTTTTCTATTGATCAGCTAAACAAAATAAAGCATTTTTTGTTTACTTTGAACCATATCCAGTTTTCCTTCTATGTATAAACAGTTTAAATAGTCTAACTTAATAATTGGTGAACAATTTTGCAAAGTAAGCATTTAATATAGTTCTCTTAATCATGTTCATGTACCCCATATGCTTTTCCAGACATATAAAAAGCACTCAGAGTCACCATCCTGTAATTTTACTCACATGACCAGTACCATAAATTTCAATCAGAACTAAATCACAAGGAAAAGAATATATATGTATTCAATGCTTTGGGGTTTAGGGGCATAGTTTTCTAATCCTCATATTGCATTCACAGTGTTTCTAAGCTATTAGGCACCAGCAGATCAATACTCAAACAGTTGTTGTTAAAAATCATGGAGGAAAGCTATAGCAGAAACATACAGCCACAAAGCAGTCATTCATTTTCCAAGTACCAAGTTCACAGTCCTGTTACTGGCCACATCCAGAAATGAACTAGTTGATGTGGAAAGGGGAGTGGGGGTTGTTTTCCAAATTCTTTCCTCTAGAGCTTCCTCTAGAAGAGAAGTGTTCTTTCACTTTATCACCTTCTCAAATGGAACTGTGCACCACCCTGTGTAATTTAAACTTGTCTTTCGGCCTGGAGGAAACAAGACTGGGACGGTCAACGGAAGAGAGCAGAGCAGAGCTACCATGGACAGGTCACACAAACCCAAACTCTGCTGGCCTCCAGAAGACCAGGACTCCATGGGACAGTGCAGGACCTGAGTCCTCCCAGGGCCCAGAACTGAACCCCATAAAACAACTATCACACAATATTTCCTTCTCACTACATGGATTTGATCAACAATTTACCACGCTTTAGGTACTCTTGCTACAACGATTTGTACACATTCTGATCAACTGTCATTATTTTGTAATTTTTATTTTAAAAGATAAGATGAAATAAACATATTTTTCCTCTTTTTGCTAGAGCACTTATTCGGCTAATCACTAATGAGACTTTCAACTGGGGATATGATTTCAAGACTTGCCATCCCACTCTACCCCATTTTCTGGTCTATCAGCAGATCCTTTGCCATTTAAAAACAATTTGTATAACTTCCTGTTATTTTGAAGCTTTTTAACAGCTTTAACATATGCAAACACTCTGAAAACAAGTAATTTTGGGGGTTATTCCACATTGCTCAGAAGATATTGCAGAAACACAATGTAGACAGCTTCTCAATGTTTCCGAACGGTAGACAACAGAGTCCACAAATAAAGTAAACAAGTCCTAAAGAAAATACCTACAGGAAAACACTGAACAATAAAACAATACCTAAAGAAGGCGGGGGGGGGGGAAAAAAGAGAACCTAAGAAAAAAAATGCCTACATTTAAGTAGGGATCTATCACTTTAAACAATCAGAAGATAACAAATAGCCTAAATAACAGCTTTAAAATCTGATGGAAGATCAGATACAGAATTAAAAAGGTATTGTAAAAATCTCTACTTTTCATATTCACTACTCTGGATACTCAGTAAGACCTTAATGAGCTGCCTTCACAACTCACCCAGTTTCATCCTCACTCCAAAGGGGGGGGAGGGCAGGAATTAAAATTGAAAATTCTTCCCAAATCCCACCTGATACAATAGATAAAAAATTTCTTTTGGCTAACGTTGACCCCTCCCCCCCCCTTTTTTTTTTTTGTACTGTGAACACTGTCAATCCCAGTTTAACAGCTGTGAAAAATAAATATTTATTTATAAATAAATAAAATAAATACATTTTAAAAACCTACAACCAGTTTTCTGCAAGCTCTCACATCCACACAGCCACACTTGAGCTACACATCACATAAAGTACACACTCAATTTGCTGGCTGAGTAGCATCACTTGGAGATGCAACCAAAAGCTCAGAAAACAAGATGCAGATATTTCTTGCTCCCTTTTCTTATAGACCAGAGACCCAAGCCAGGACGACTCTTCTATACAAGTCACAGGAATTTAACTAACTTTCCTAGTTCTAAAATAAACAGTTCATAAATCAGTAACTAGAACTAATTCAAGTTCACATCACAGTACGGAAATTAGTGGTGCCTTTGTTGTGGAAAATCTACATTTGACTTCTCCTGTTTTTATGTGTATTTTATTTATAAATTACTAATGTTATTCCTGGGGTAAAATGGCTGAAATAATATCTGCACCAAACCTGCACCCTGTCATCTGAAGGAAGAAAACCCACAGTACAAATTGACTCAATGAAGGGGAGCTATTAGCAATGAATACACAAGTAATGCTCAATTCTGCACAATCATCATCACCTACACAGCTGAATACTTAACATGCTACCTCCTAGAAGAGTTACAAAGTGGCTGCCTACATTATTTTATAGACAGTCAAGAGAAGTCAGAATATGATGTATGGCTAGGGAGAAAAAAAATACTGTATTTTTTCCCTTTCATATAAAATGATGTCCAGTTACACAAAAACCTCAGCTGAAGATCTCAAGGCACACCTTGCTTTTTTCAAATCATATAAAACACAAAATCATCGACAGTACAAATTCATCCCTTTAAGTGAACCTAGGATTCATTTGATTACAGCAGACATATTTGGCCAAAGAACTACATATTTTAAAGCTATTAAATAATCAAAAATGTAATGCCTCCCAATCATTACAACATACGACAGCAACAACAGATGAACAATAGCAAATAATGCTTCTACAGACATTTTTCTTTCCTATCAATTCATAACATGCCAGGAAAGTAAAAAGTCAGCTTTAAAAAAGACAATAGTTTTATAGGCACCAGGAAGCTGTGTACACCATCTCAGATGTTGCAGGACAGAGGAGGTGGAGGAAACCAATTAACTAGATGCATCCTTCTCTGCATGTCTATGGTCCTTTGCTCACATTAGGAATTCTTTTTTTGCCTCTATCACTCCACTATATGGTTGCCCTCCACTCTTCTTCTTGGGGAAAGAGAACCTTGGAGGGGAATAAAAAAACATT
>VFFE01008282.1:330848-345766 GCA_008921705.1 Burhinus oedicnemus | reverse complement strand
TAAAAAAAAAAAAAAAAAAAAAAATTAAGAGACCACAGAAAATCATGCAAGTAAAAGTAAAGAAGTTGACTCTGAAACAATTTTTTTTTTCCAGAGAGCACTGTGATTAAATTGACTGTAAGGGTCTTAAAAAAGCTGACCAAATAAAATTGTAATAGCACAGAGTAATAGTACTTAGTTCACTGTTGCCCAGTTGTTTCTGCAAAACACAAGCTCTAATTTTTCAAAAGTAAATTAAGCTTTAGCCTTTAATGCTTGTGGATGAGAACGAGTGCGATGTTGCACAGGGAAGTGTTTAGGTTGAGAAGGAGAAAAAGGCCAGTTTAGCTTCATTTTTTTCAGGTGAGTTACACAACTGAGATTTGACCCAGCAGTTCTGAGAAACGTAATTTGAAGGAGAACACAATCAAATCTAATCTGGCCATCATTATCTGTAAACACCCATTCTCCATCTGCCTGAATTTTAATAGAACCTTCCATTTATTCTGGCCAAGGCTTGAGCCTGGCAGCTCCCCCCAAGATGAAGGGCTTCAGTACCAGCAAACACTATTGACACATACTAGTTCTTCACTGAGTAAAAAGCAAGCGCTCCAAGTAGAGAAGCAGAACAAGACACTTTAAAGACCCCTAAAACCCAGACAAAATTCTCCTGAAGAGTGGGCAAAGCCCATCTGAAAGATTCACCGTACATCAGGTCTGTTCTTAGGTTTGGATTAAATCTTGCAGTTTCCTTCCTCTAACTCACAAGAGAATGCAATAAACCCCCAAGTGCCCAACCAATCCATTCTCTGGAATACCTCCCAAAGTCATTTCTGGTCTATCCCCTTTATTCAACAGAGTGCTTTCATGCAATTTTACGAACACAGCAACACACTAGATCATCCTGGCAACATGAAGCACAACTTGAACTGGCTAACTGTCAGTGGAAAAGAGATGGGTCAGCTGTAGGAAGAGGAGAGAAGGTGAGGAACAAAGACAAAAGCTGAAGGCAAAAGACTCCTTTTGGGGAGTGGCTCTCAACAGCCAGAGGAGCTACCCTAGAGCTAGAAACAGGGACCAGGTCTGTTCTCAGCTGGGACTGCTCTAAGAGCTGCATCGTCACTGCAGAATTAACAAAGCTCTCACAGTACCATCTCTAATCTAGTTCCTATTGACACAAAAAGCCTTTCATCAGTCTGGTTAACTCAATGATACTTTCCAGATGGGACAAGGGCTTTCAAAAGAGTGCTGGGCTCTCCTAGTGCCCTTTCACAGTCTCCACCCAATGCCTAGAGAAACAGTTTCCCAGCAGTTCTACTGGAATGGAACTGTAACAGGGCTCTACCCCCAGGAGCCAGGACCTGAGGGATGCACCTTCCAGCACAAGTGAGGAGTGGTGCTTCACCAGCGAGGGCACAGTAATTCATACATGACTTTTCAGTTTGGTTGTTCCCAACAAAACCAGGTTAATCCCAATCATCCAGGCTGACCCCACAGTGAAAACCTACTGAATAAAGGTTTATTTATCAAATGCATCAGAACTTTACATTCACCCATGCAACATAATTAACAATTTATTTCCAAAGTGTGGGGGGGAAAGCAGTATTTACTTGCCCAAAGTCTAAATACCATTCAAGTGAGATTTGCACTAGAAACTCCATAATCTGGTGTCTGGCCGTAATGGCCAGACAGTAAACTGAGCTGGGGTGGGGGGCGGGAAATAAATTGTAGACAGTTTAAGTAAAAGTATCAAGTGGCTTTGCCCTCACTCCACAAGGGATCACTGAAAGTATCCAGAATTTATCAGTTGATGTAAATTAATGAGGATTATCTGTGTAAAATTTCTTCAGCCAGTGCAGGAGTGCTAACTTCTAGTTTAAAGAAAAATAAATAAATACAACCAGGAAACTGATGTACTGGCAAACTTAAACAAAACAAAAAAAGGCACACACAGAGCAGGTCAAAACCACAAATATCCTTCATTCTTTTGTCCTGGTCCTGTCACTGTCTAGGGGCCAGCACAAAAGTACAAGATGAAAACCATTAATTTTAGGCATCATGCAAGAAATAACCCAAATCAATTGCCTCCAAGCTCCCCAAAATAAAAAGTGAGCAAGTCTGATCAATGACTTTCAAGTAAGATGATGAAAAACGGCCACTGAATTTGCTTAAGGGAACCCGGAAGCCACGCACACACACTGCATCGCGCTCTGTTATCTCTAGTTGAAAGACAGGAATTGGCCACATGAAATTTTGAGTTTCATCCCAGGTGGCCATAAAAAAATAACAGAATTTCAAAAAATTAGGAACCAAGCCTATTCCAATGTTAGAATTCCCACTTAACATCTCCCAAATTAAAAGTCCTTCCAATAACAACAGAAATCTAAAAGCCTGCATTAGCAAGGGCTAGCTCCTTCCAACCATTTGTTCAGAGACTCTCCAACAAGCATACAGCACACTGTAAGAATTCAATTTGGAAACCATCATCTAAAGCACAGAGGAGAACAGGAAAGTCATATTGCTATAATGCTTAGATTATCAATCATCTTGACAGTTTATTGGCTTTATCACCACACATACCATTAAAATGATGTCTGGCCTAGAATGTCAGGAGGCAAACATTAAACAGACCAGGATTAAAAAGCAGATCCCAAACAGCACTCCAGTAAAGTTTCCTTTCCACTCTGAAATTAGTTAGAGCTGACTAAGTAACTGGCGCTACACTTTGAAGATATATACAGCCTAAAAGGCGCAGAGTCAACACAGACTTGACGAGCTGATAGGTAATGTCATGTTATGGCAACTCTAAAGCTCCTGCGGTTGATTTATCACGTACTGTGTGCAACAGAATGATTGCTAATGGAGAGGAAAAAAAAAAAAACCCAACAACAACAAAAAACCAACAAAACAACAACAGCTTAATTTGCTGCTTCGTAGAGCCAAGGGCTTGCGTCAAAAGGGCCAAATCAACTCCTTGAAGTCAAGCAGCAATGCTTGTTTTATCAATTCTGTAATTATCAAACAAACACATTAACAATAACATTTGTTACACTAAAGTAATTCTACAGATTAGGAAAATCTAACAGTGACAGAATATATTCATAATTCAATAGTACCAGATAATGAAAGAGATACAAATCCTGAATTTTTAAAGCATAGCTCTGTGTGTCAGTCCGGTAACTAAATCCTGACACAATTAAAATTATGCATCAACAGGGTGCAGTTGAGTACTGTGTCATTTGTTCAGGGCCATACTTCCATGTGCTCAGGAACATGCGGACAGGCAGTTACAGCTAATTAAATGCAACTTCCCTTTTCACCAACCCCCCCACTTCTGAAAACTCTGACATTTCTAAATATTATTTTAGTTCCCATTTCCTTCTCTTCGTCTTCCTTTCCCCCCAAAATGTATTGACATTTGCATTAACTTCCTAATTTATTTAGAATAAATATGTCAATTTTAAATTACAAATAAGCTTATGGCATGTCCAACCAAATAACTGAGCCACAGTATTTGCTGAAAATAAACTGTTTATATGCTTTCTTCTGTGTATTGGGTCTGGCTGAAGTGGAGTAATTTTCCCCCGAGCAGCCCTCATAGTGCTGTGCTCTGTACTGGTAGCGAGGAAGGCGCTGGTAACACACCAGTGTTTTTGGCTGCTGCTGGGCAGTGCGCACGCAGCATCCAGGCTGTCTCTCCAACACTTCCCCCCCTCACCAGCAGGCTGGGGGTGGGCAACATCTTGGGAGGGGACATAGCCAGGACAGCTGACCCAAGCTGACCAAAGGGATATTCCATACCATACGACATCTTCTCAGCAATAAAAGCTAGGAGAAAGGAGGAGCGTTCATTATTTATGATGTTTGCCTTCCGGAGAACCCCTATGCTTACTGAAGGCCTGCTTCCCAGGAAGTGGCTGGACATCGCCTGCTGATGGGAAGCAGAGAATAAATCTTTTGTTTCCCTTTGCTACCACGCGCAGCCTTCGCTTTTGCTTTATTAAACTGCCTTTATCTTGACCCGTGAGGTTTTTTTCCATCTTATTTTCTCCTGCCTTGTCCTGCTGAGGAGGGGACTAATAGAGTAGCTTGGTGGGCACCTGGTGTCCAGCCAAGGTCAACCCACCACATTATGTCAGTCAAAATCAACATGCACACATCCATGTCAATTTTAAACGGATTAATCCAATAGCAACCACAGCCTACTATACTGATTTATACCTCATCATATACATTGCTTGAAGGAGTACTTCTGTCTCCAAGAAAGGTGTTGGGAGGTTCAGTATTTGCCAAACACTGATAGATCTGTGTTGCATGAGCATTACAGCTTTAATATTTTGATCCCATTGCAAGTAAGATTCAACTCTGTAATTATTATTTCACAGTCCACAGTTACTCATATTTTGAGGGACTGAAGCAGTGTTTTTCAGTACATGTTGTCATTTTGAAATTAAAAGGCATGAAATCCTAACTTAAGCAAAATTGCTGACTTAATACTTGATAAACCATGGCAGGAATTTGTAGTAAAAATCACTGTTTTATTCTTAACTGTGACATTTACTATGTATCAGCTGAAACAAGAATTTCAGCAAGGTCAGAACCACAGAATAAGTCTATCAGCTGAATTTTAAAATACAGGTGAAGACATCTAGAACTGTCATCTGGCAAAAACACTGAAAACACAATCTCATAAACAAGGCTGAAGACAAAGACGACCAAATATTTAGCTATCTCCAAAGATCTGAACACTTCTCAGACATCTGACGTCACCTCTCACCAACCTCTCAGTGACCCAAGTGGAAGTCCTAATTGACTAAAAACAATATTCTAAATTAGGAACCTAATGAGGACTTTCTTTTTTGCCTCCAACTATCACACTGGCTGAGGAGTATGGCTTGGGACTGATCTAACCACAGAAGCATCTCCAGCAAAGGGAAGTTTAGATGCTAACTGTACTATTAGAAGATTGGGAATACAGGAAAGGGGCCTCAGAAAAGTGCAGATTACCAGAAAATACACACAGGCATGATCTCTCCCTCCCCAGAAGTTTGTTTCATCACCTGTTCTTTGTATTGTGCTCGTTCTATGCATTTATTTGGAGGAGAGTTGGGGGGAGTGGACACAAAAGGAAAAAGGTGGGGGAAGAAAACACGCATATCCCACCTATAACTGCTACTGTGTTGTCTTTGAAGTTAGTGAGGAGAATAAGAACAATCTTCTCCAGCAGCAGATGAATCCCTACCAAAAAGTAGTATCAAGATTAGCATCCTAAACAGAGGAGAGAACAGTCGCTCTTGCTTAAGGAGTTTCCACTTCATCAACACCTGCCCATTCAGAGCGTCTAAAACACACACTGCACTTGTGGCAACAAAGTGTTATAGCAAAAAACAAGACACTAAGAAGATAGAATAATTTCGTTTTACACCGCTACAGAGTTCACTATATTCAGATTGCTTGCTGTATGAGCTTTACTTCTCATACCACAACTACCGTACCCAGCAAGTCCCCAGGGACCCAGGCCTCACTAGCAGTTAATGATCCATTAGACAGCCACCTTGATGCAAACCAGAAGGTGGCTAGTGCTCTAACAAAGTGGTCCTAAACTACAATAACAGACAACATTCAAGGATTACAGCCACTATAAACCAGTAGTCATAGTTAATAACTGTAATATTTCATTAAAATGGCTAGAAATAATGCATACCAGACACCAAAACAATTACAGATGACCGCAATGGTATTAGAAAAGTTGTAATGTAACATTGAAAGAAAACAAGCTAGCTACTTGCCGCAGTGCAATGAATGTATCTTCTCAGCATAAACTCCTCCTAGTTGTTTCACCATCACAAGCACAGAAAAAATTCAATAGAGTATAGAAATTTAAGACAAATAGCTGGCGGTATTATTACCAGTCAGAGTAAACAAGCAGCATCTCTAAGAGTTTCAAGACGACCTCTGCTCTGTTTCCATGCAGCTCAGCCAATAAAACTACCTTCATAGCTTCCATTTGCTTACATTTTTTCTGAAGACTAGCACACCAGGAGCTATGTCAGAAGACAAACCATTAGCTAGCAGAGTATAACCTACTTTCACAAGAGAACAACCTACCGTCTAAATGTAGATTATAAAATACACATCAAACTTTGCACAGTTTAACTCTATAGCGCAGTCACTTCATTGTCCATTCATGCCCCTTGCAAATTCATTTACAGACCTAGAACCAGAATGTTAAAAAAAAAAATTCTAGTCAGCTTAAATATCAAAACCAATTATATTAGTGTCGAATACTGTACCATGATTTGGGTGGTGCATTTAGACCAGTATTGACAACATGGTAAAGAAGTAAAAGCCTAAAGCTCCTTCTAATATACTGCTATTGCAAAAAGTGTACATGGAAGCAAGGGGAAAAAAAGGCAAAAATTAATCTATATCTGTTTAATTTAGGTTAAAAATTCGTTAGATACCAAATTAAATTCAGTACTAATAACATAAAACAGAATTCTTCAGAAAGCTTTGTATCTTGATAAATGAAAGGTATACCATGAGTGCTATCACCCATTTATCAGGATTAGGATATTAGATTATATTTTTGTATCAGGTAGATAGTATGAACAGCTACACTTGAAAGCATAAAAAAAATGGACCAAATAAAGAAAAACTAGTTGGAATAAAAGAGTGGAAATGCAATTTCTGCAAAAGTTCTGTAAAGCACTATTTGACTGGGAACATAGCCAGCCTTTGGCGATGTGCCTTACACCCAGAGAAACACAGGGCCCATAAAAAGCCTGTGACATGGTGCAGAAGAGGGGGTTTAACACACCCTAAAACACACAGATAGCAATGACAAAGATATTTACATTTTGAAAGAATGCTCTTGTAGCTTTGTAAAAATTGCAATCAATTTCATCATTGAAGGAGGAAGGTTTAGAAGGTGAAGTTAAATTAATTTGGTTTCTTTTCTAGCTGGTTGTTTAGAATTTTGAATTGGTTTGTTGCTTTTCAGAGGTGAATGAAATGAGTACGGATGAAGTGACTGCTAGTTAAAAAAGCCTCAAGATCCTCTGGCATAGAAGGCCCTACTAAAATTGTAAACAGAATGTAATTTACTATTAACAACTTACTTGCCTAAGGAACAAGTAGTTGGAAAGAGGCCCATACAAGACACTCTCCTTGCACCTAGCACAGTATATAGGACTAATTGTCTTGCATGCTTTTCTGTGATGACATTCATCATTGTAACAAAGTGTGCACAACAAACAAAGACCTTGCACACATATGCATGTATACTTGTAGTGATTATTGAACAAGAAGCTGGGATGCGCTGCCCAGCCCAGTAACAAAGCAATTCTGGTCTAAACACAACTTAGCTGTCAGAAACGGAAAGCTACCATTACCTTCCCATTCCCAATAATCTGTCAAAACACTTCTTCCATTATGCATCTCCCACTAAATCCTCTCCCCAAAAGGCACAATAAGAGTAACAAGGCCACAACCCACACAGTTTGAAGATGTTCAAAGGCCTCAATCATTACATCTTCACTAGAGGTTAAAGTTCATTCTTTACAAACCTAGAACACAGCTTTCAGTTTAGTCTGGTTTTCCCCAAACAGCGTCTAGCCTGCACTTGCCTAAATCACTTTGTAGAACCAATCAATGATCAGTAAGCGGGGACTTCTGGGGGATTAGCTTTTAAAGTTGCGCTGCTGCTCCAAACCAAAATGCTAACATAGATGCCGTCTCAGTTACGTCCAATATACCCAAGGGAAAACAAACAACGGCAGTTCAGCAGACCACAGGAAGGCAGCAGGATAGCCTGCCGAAACAACATATGGTGAAAGTTTACCACCTATGCCCTACAAATAGTGTTTACAGATTCAAACCAGAGCCCACAGCTCCTAGTCCTGGAGAATCCCAAGCCTCTCCTTCCAGGCAATGCCCTTTCACATATTCCATCACTCTCATACAACTGCTTATGCACAATTACAGCACCCAGCC
This sequence comes from Burhinus oedicnemus, assembly GCA_008921705.1. Classification (NCBI taxonomy): domain Eukaryota; kingdom Metazoa; phylum Chordata; class Aves; order Charadriiformes; family Burhinidae; genus Burhinus; species Burhinus oedicnemus. The sequence goes on along the minus strand of VFFE01008282.1, from coordinate 337,792 downwards.
TCCAGGATCCAGAGTACTCAGGGAGCAACAGGATACCGGATTGTCTCCTCCAACCATTCCCATGGACACTTGTTGGGACAGGTTTTAAAAACAAAAAACCAGACAAGTAAAAACTGTCCCAGCGCTACATTAAGACAAAGGGATACTCATTTGGGGCGCAGCAGGAAAGGGAGACTGCAGGTGACATTACTTGACACGTTCATGCAGCAAAATTTGAGTGCAAAACAGTCCTCTGTATTCACACCTCTGTAGCTATTATTGTTAGGACAATGCTCGAACAATTTGACAATCCAGACCCATTCTTGTCTGAGTGGGCAAACAACCCCAAGAACACTTTAAACACCCAACCACTAACTACATCCTACCTCAGAGTGTGAAAAGACACATGATTTTTTCTAACACAACGTATTCCTGGAAGAATATTCTTCTTTGATTTAGGAAATGAATTAATAATTAACCTTCTCATAAGTCTATAGTTTCGGTGTTATTTGTAGAACTGATAATTCTCCTACCCATCAATGCAAAACACTGTGAACTTCAGAGACACTATGAAAAATACAGTGGTATTTATTTCTGGGGGAAGATTTTAATCATCTCTTTTGAGCAGTTTAAGACACTGCTGTACATTTTGCATTGAAGTCTTACACAGAAGGGGAAATGCTTATCATTTAAGAAGCCTGTATAAACTACTGTTGTAACAATCCCTTTCATAAGTGGTCACCCAAACTGCCTTTATTACTTTTATACTGAAAGTTCCTGTATCATTTAAAATCTTAGAATGTAAATCATACCTTTACAGTAAGGTATACTTACCAGGCTTTCTATTTACAGTACTAGGTATAAAGAAAAATGCTGCCAAAACAGCAACATTTAATACCTCTGTACCAACCATAAAATTGAGTAAGTATTTTGAGATCAATGAGTGTACAGAATCAAAATGAAGATTCAGCAACACAAGCATCTTTTGCATTTTTTTCAGCAACTGCCAGGACACTGCAGGCATGTTTTCTGCGTAATTCTAATCTGCAAAGTGGTCCAAATTCCGGGTTTGTTAAGGCTGCTTTTCTGAAGCAACAATTCCTCAGTCAATGGAAATGCAGTATTTTAGGGCATGCAGTTCTCTTATACGGTGTTGATTTTTCCTAAACAACAGAAAGAATGGAGCAGAGTTCAGAATGGAATTCAGAAGAAGTGTCCCAGGGCTGTCTCTATTTTCTAAAGCTTCATTTGTAAATTGAGAGGAATATCTCACTTGGTCCCAAATACTGAATGACTATGAACACTTAGTCATAGAGCTAAAAATAAAAATGAAACCACAAACCAACCTAGCTTTGTTATACCTTTCAACTCAGTCTTCTTTTTACCATCTTCAACCAGTAGCTGGCTGTTGCTACAATTTGTCTGAATCTCAAGATATGTGGAGCTGGGTAACATATGCCGCAACCATACAGGTGCTCAAAAGATATAAATGGCAGCTGCAAAACATTCTAGGATCAGTTACCCGAATTTGATGAATTTAAGTTTGCTTTCAGACCTCAGAACCATCATCACAAAATACAGAAAAGCCCCTTCCAAATTAAGGATGTTGCAACTCCAAAGAACTACTAAGGGGAAAAATATTTTATTTATCCTCAGTCCCTAAAACAGTTCAACACGGGGCGAGGGGGGAAGAACAGGGAGAGCAGAGAGGAAAGGGAAGACAAGTTAGTTGCTGAATTTTTGAAAGATAATGCGTCCATTGTATTTCAGAAGTTAAAATATGTTGGTGCATGATGTTTTAAATTATTTAAAAAAACAAACAAAAAATGCAAACAAAAAAAGAAACCCCAAAACCAAAGTCAGAACCAGAGACTGTCAGCAACATCTCACTACTAACTTCTGAAACTCAACGCAGCTGACTTGCTTGATCTCACAAGCTGGCTCTCACTCCAAATACACCTCCTCCTACACCCCCCATCCCCACCCCATACACACGTATCCCACCCCCGCCGTAGGAGAGTATACTCACACTGAATTTCTTCCTGTCAAAGACAGCTGCATCCTACTTCCATTAAAGTTTAACAAAACAAAACCACCTTTTACTGGTTCCACTGAGGAAATACCAAGTTCTAAAGTTACAAACACCTCTAGAATGTGACAGGTCTGACAGGAAAAAAAAAAATTCTTTAAAAGTAGTTGTCTACTGATAGGAGTGGCAGGATTTAACCAGGAGAAGCATCTTTTTGCAACACTTTGGTTGCATATACAGTGAAATTACGGAAAGTTGGGGATCTGGAACAAGAGCTTCTGAGGACATTTCATTCAGGCTAGCATACCCCAGTGGGTTTTGGTTCAGAAACCAAAGTACTGTAAAGAGATGACGCATATTTCCTTATTTTCCATGCCAGAAATAGAATATTAAATTTAAAAATTAAGCTTTATTTCATAGAGGCTGCAAAAAGCAGTGTCCTTTTTATAAAAGTAGAAAGCCTCCAGACATCCATAATATTCTTTCAATGAGCATTGCTCAATAAATGTTGCAACCCTGAAGCTTTTAAATGTATTAAAGTGATGATATCATCACTTTAAAGGCACTTCAACAGAACATTACAAGAGAAACAATTTTCTTCTTTCAAACTCAAAATAACAGTAACCAAGTTGATTAAAAGTGTTTTCTACTAAAAATATTTGCAGTATCTGCATTTACAGGCTTCTCTAGATAAGAGTAAGAAACACCACACAAAATTCTGAAAGAACAAAAAAACCTACATGAACTAGTATTGCACAATAAATATTTCATTTAAGTTTCAAGAGATACACACTATGAAAGCATAATTTTTAAGTTGTAGTGAGTAAGTGGAAATAGAAAATAATAAATATTTGGAAAATATCATATTTCCGCCTATTGTACTTAAAAGCTTGAAAACGTATTCAATTCCATGCATAGAGCTGCTCTGAAAGCCACATTGAATATATTGCCTTTGTTTGTATAGGTTATGCACAAATAAATATTGGGATGACAGTTAAAGACACATCCTTGAAGTAGTCTACCCGATAAATTTGGAAAGCGAATGAAGAGGAGGAGAAATAAAAAAGTCTAGCTGTGTAAGATTCTCTTTGTTGCCTGCTTGTTAAGGAATCCTTCTGGCACGACTGAGGGGATTATGAATTCACATGTGAATTTATCCCCTATTAAACTTTTACTAAAAGGGTCAGTTAGCAGGAATGATAAAGCTCAGGCACACCAGTCACATGCTGGCAGAGCATCTGTGACTAGCGCTACTCAGGCATGTCACTGGTTTATAGCTTTAACATCAAGAGGAAGCTATGGGGGAGGGTGGAAAACAGTCCACTTCTGAAAAGACTTGAAATAGTGCAAAGTACAGTTTCGCAGAAGACAAAGGCAGCATGACTTCAGGTCACACTTTTTTTTTTTTTTTTTTTTTAAAAAAAAAAAGGGACCACTAAAAAGACAGTCCAGGCTAAAATCTCCCATCTCACGGGCAAGGGTTTTCACTCCTCCCTTAAGACTTCTGTAGGACTTCAGCTACTCAGATCTTCCTCGTTCCCACCACAAGAACTCCTGCTGGCTGTTGGGCTACCTTAGCTTCCAAGCAGCTCCCCTAGACTGACAGGTATATCCCTGCCATACAGGTGGCAGTTAAAACCATGCAGTAACCTCGCCGATGCTGAAGCCTGATCAAAGTTTACATTTACGCATCACCTCAATATCACACACTTGCTTTTTAAAATTTACACTTTTATGCAATTATGCAATGTAACACAGAGGGCAATCCTGTTTGCACCTTCCTACCATTGTGTTACTTCCACAAGAGATTTGGCTCAAGCTTTTGGGGTGAAGAGAATAGCACAAGGGCCAGCAACAATACAGCACATTCAGTCAAGATGCAGAACTCACCTTCCTTGTGACAAGAGGTTCTGTGGAACTGGTCTGTGCCTTCTCACCAGGCAATACGTCCACTGTTCGGGTGCCCTGACACCCGACTTGTCTTCTCAGGCTCTTCTTCAAAACTGTTGAGGATTGTGCATTCTCTCAAGGGTCGTTCATCTGACCTTTCCCTAGCACTCCCCAGCTGCAACTCTCACACACAGCATTTGCAGCACCCACCTTGGCCTCTAACCTGGTACAGGACCCCCGTGACAGGTCTGTGGGCTCACCGAGCCTGACGCACCAGTGTCCTGCACTACGCGGAGGGATGCGCCTGCTCTTGTGGCCCAGTGCTCACTAGGGCCATGCTGGGAGACACCTGCTCCCTTCCCCATCAGGTGACTCAAAGAACCCAGGGGCACACTCCTCACTCTCCTGCACTTGCAGGACCAAATAGGTGCAACATTATAAGTTGAGACTTTCAGAAGTCTAGTTGTTTTAGGAGTCAATAGTAATAAGGCAGACACTTCCATTACTTGGCATTCCCTTTCAAATGTGACATTAGTGAATTCTTGCACATTAAGTGACACAAATGAAAAGATAAATACAAAAATACCCTGACCTTCAGAAAACTTTTACCAGGCTTTGAAGGAAGGGTATTATAAAATAACCTTCTGGACATACTGTACAAAAAAGTGAAGATTTCCAGAAATTCTGAAATACTACTTCATTTGCCCATCAAAGACAATGTAACATTTTTCAAAAGCTAAATAATGAAAACTGGATCATATATATTGAAATTGCTTTGAGGTACAAGAGGACAACTAGTTTGGATTAAACCTGCTTTCTGCTCACTTCACACTCAGAGTAACCCAATATTCTACAGTTACACATTTGCTTTTTCTGCCCATTGAGGTTTGATCAGGAGTATTCCTGGAGAAGGCTGTTTTATGCTACTGGGTCAGTTCTAGTCTGCAGCACAATTTACATAGCATCTGTTTCTATTTCCTGCATGGATGAATACCCCAGCACTTCTGTCAAACATTTGTCTACATAAGTTTCGACTTCACTTTAGCATCATTTTTCCATCATTCAAATTGCTGCCACTGTTAATGGAAAGAAAAGATGAAAGTTAGAACCAAACTAGGTTATTTATTTATTTATTTCATTTTGTGTTTTCATATTAAGTAGGAGGATTTTTTCTTATGTTTGAAAGAACAGGCTTACTACCTAAAGTCATATTTTTCTCAACTCTTGTTTTTAATCTCTTCCACACGCTCGATTTGACTGTGCTATTGATGCATCTACAATTCCATAGGATGTGATTGCATTGCATGACTTAACAAACGAAAACAACCAAAGATCAGAACATTTCACACCTGCAAAATAATCTTCAGTTACTAAGGAAATAAGGAAGACAGACCCGTGCCATGCTAATATACTTGCACAACAGGATTTAAAAAGGTGAAAACAATTTTTAAAAACAAGCAGTGATTTAGAATAGTTTTATGCTCTATAAGATGGCGCTCTAACAATTTATAGTTTTAAAGAAGGAGGATCTGCAATCTGTAACACGATGCAATTTTGCATCAACCAATCATCAGATGACAGTATTTTCATAACATAATGAGGAATACAACTCACATAGTGCCTTCACCTTTCCCAGGCACCCCTCAACTGCTGTCTTTCTTCCCCACACAGAAAGAAAGTGAATAGCCATTGAAATAATTTAAATTTCTTCTTTTAAAAAATAAATAAATAAAGCAAGCTTTCTATTATACAGTTTGGAGAATTTTTGTTTTTGTTGTCAGAATTTGCAGGGTTTTTTCTCTATTATATTTAGAAAGAAGAGTACATTGAAGAAAAGCAAGTGGGTTTGCCATCAAAAGCATTCATTGCTCTGACACACAAACACCTGTCAGTGGAGAAAGTCTTCAACTTCTTCGCTTCTCTTTACTATGAAGCAAATGCACATGAAGCTTTCAGACTATTTTCTTCCAGTGTTTTGAAGTACCTTTCAGTTCACATGAAGGCTAACAATTGCAAAGAAGCAGAAGAGAAGGAAAAACCGGCACAATGGAAAGACTGAGGAGCAGTGAAAGCCTCCCTGCTTTTACTATTCTTTTGTTGAACACTCTTATGGCACACCCATTTAAAGTACAGCCAAAATGATATATAAAAATCAGGAAAAATATTTCAAAAGTTTAATTCCTAATGTAAATTTCTTCCCCTGTAAATTTTTCTTCCCAATGAGATTTACAGAATAACAGCATGAGAGCACAAAACATTTAACAGTGAACTACACTACTAGAATACTATTTATATAAAAATTACAATTTACAGACAGTTTACACAAGAATGTCTTGCATTGAAAGTTATCTCTAATTATCTTAATCAGCCTGTAACTGATAGAACAACTATAGCAGATTAAAGAGGTTTCATAGCTAACACAATGACTACTGAAACAAGAACCAACATTTTTAGAAAGCGTGTGAAAAATATAACAGATTATTTTGAAATTACTGTTGCAAATAGCCACATAACTGGAATTAAGCTTGCTAATTTTGTTAGAAAAAAATCCCAAAATATTAGTATGTTTCACTGACACAAAGTTAAATCTTTACAAATTTCACATTAAAAAAAAGAAAAAGAAAAAGAAAAAAGAAAAGAAAATTTGCAGAAATATCATGCAAGCAATCTCGTGACAACAAAGCCTATCCTTCTCGTGGATTAGTAAACCCGCACTTTCATCTGATGAAGTAGTTCTTCCTCCAACTCTCAGTGCTTACCCTCCCCTATCAATCCAGGGATACCTTTTCTCTGAAACAATTACACTTGAGGAGTTTTGAACTCCTGGTTCAGACTAATCCATCTAACGACAGAGGCACCTTTCAAGCTTCCATTTGACACAAGTCCATCGTTCATCATTTGCTGGTGCATATGCTTTTTGCTGACAGAGCTCCATTACTAGAAAAAGCTCAGTAAGTAAAGTTGATTTGAAACAACTATATATTATGGGTAGCCTGCATGAGACACGCTGATTTTGAATCTAGAAAATCACCACATAAAAAAGGAA
>VFFE01008282.1:301783-330828 GCA_008921705.1 Burhinus oedicnemus | reverse complement strand
GTTCTAATTTGCAATTTACTTGGGGAACAAGGGAAGAGAAATTTAACTCTATATAGCAAGTACATAACATGCTTTATAATTCTTGGACCAGAAATGTTTTTGTCTTTGATTAATAATAAAATGATGCACCAATGCTATCAAAACACAGACCCCTACCAACTTTAGCATGTTGTAAGATCATCACAGCTGGAAAACTGTATGTTGAACCATAAATTCAGCAGCACAAGCAAGAACACATTTGATTCTATTTTTTGACCAAACAATGACATAATTCAGATAACATTAACAAGGTATTTCTGTAGTATCTTTGGCAATTGTGATTTACCAACATGCATTAAGCTTCAGCGTTCTGTGTGGTTTAGTATTTCAGTCTCTATTTTACAAATGCAAGTGTAGGGCAAAGAGAGGTTAAGTAATGTATTCAATGTCCACATTTTCCTATTCATCACTTTGGTTAATCAACCTTACGATTATAGGGCTGGGGGATGAGAAGGTTTGGCCAGTTTGGCTGTGCATAACTCAACCATCACAACTTTTTTAGAGAGTCAAATATTAAAAAAAAAAGAAAAAAAATATAGGGAGGATGGGAATATGAGATGGTAGCAAAATAAAGGGTCTACCAATGAAGTACAGCTATCCTTCAAGAAGGTCCTTTCAGGCTCTAGGAAAAAAAGAAAACACTTACATGAAGCCAAGGGGATACAGGCTCAGCCTAAATGTCAAGTAATAGTTCTATCACTGCTGTTTGAAATGCTTTGCTGTGAAAAGGATGGAGAGCCACTTCCCATAACATTCAGAAATATTACACTCAGGCCAATCTCACTGGGGAAGAGGGAGACAGAAAAGAAAGAGAAAGGCAGCAGCTGAAATAATGACACCGCAATCAGATTTCAGGATCTATCTTTAAGATATAGCCAGATAAGGTCCCTTCCAGCAACCAATATTCTTTTCTGTTTCACTGACTGGAATGAAAAGGGAAGTTAAAAATGGGAATGGAGATGCAGTTTGTTGTTTTCTTGAAGAGGAATTAAGTTCTGTGCTTTGATTTGAGACAATGGGGCTTACAAGTTCTACCTAGATTACAAATTTTGTACATTAGAGACATGGTTTTCAGTCTGTCAGCACAGTACAAACAGCAATACATGGAAGTAACAGCCAAAAAACATCACTGGAATAAAAATAAGTATCTTGATACTCTGTGGTTCCACAGACATTTGCCTTCTTCATTTCACCAGACTTGTTTGTGACACGTTTGGTTTTTTTTAAATCGATAGGAAGTATTCAAGCCACTTACAATGAGTTCCTTATGTAGACATTGTGAATACTTCTCCCAGAAGACGGCATAGGAAGCCAAGATTGAAGGCAGCCTGATGTGCTCTTTGCCCTGTTCAGCCTAGATGTTCAAGAAGCTACCTCAGACTGCTCCACATGTCACAGCAGCAGCACAAATATGCCCCGAGGCATCTCAGTTTGCCAAAAACCGGGGACAATTTCTCCGATTTTACTTGATATAGCACAACAGCAAGGCTGGAATATGATTGAATACCTTAAGGAAATTCACATTTATGCATACAAAAGCAATCTCCAAATTCAGGAGAAGAAATTTGTCTTGTTACCTTCTCACCTCCCATACTGGGAGTCCTGGTAACCATGCTCAATTTGAGAGTATTAAGTACCAAACAGAATGCAACTCCTGTTCTACGCATTCTTTTCCCTGTTAGCATCTAAGGAAATTAAGAGAGAGGCAAAGCGCACTGTGTACTTTCCTGATGCGCTTTTGAATAGCTAATGTGATGACCTAAACTTAACAAAAACAACCTTATTATCTTCAGTTGTGAAGAAATATACTTCCCCTTCTCCTCTACTGAGAAAGTTTTATTCCCCTCCCAAACCATGAACACATTCTTTTTGTTTAAAGAGAAAGCCTGGTACACTGATATGGAAATGGTGTCTACTGATTTACAGGCATCTCACTTAGAATTACTCAATTTTTTAAGTATATTTTAATGAGAGGTAGAAAGCATATAAGCTGCAGATGGAACAAAAACAAAAAAAAAACACAACAGGAATGGACAGCAACGAAAATCTAAATAATGCTCTGATGATCAGACTAAAACAGAAAGCATGCCAGCTCCCTGGGATTCTATTTTGCAACTTACAGTTTCATTTTAAAAAAAAAAAAATTACCAGATGGTACAGATGCCCTAAAAAGACTGAAGTCAAGTAAGCCTCCAGAGACAATGGCAGGAAATAAAAAATAAATAATAATAATAATAAAAAAAAAATCAGTGTATATGTGTTTATTAGAAAAATGTTAAAAACATAATCTGTTGTATGTAGTGCAGTTACATGTTGCATGTAGATCAGCAAGTGCCAGGCACAGGCAGTAACACTTTTGAGGCAATTAGAAGGGAAAACACCCCCCTTCAATACGGACAAAACCAGTACTTTCTGGAGCCACAGTGATTGCCCAATTATCCCTCTCTCCTCCTCTGTTTGAGTACCAATTTCAGAATAGTACAGGTAGACTAGGTTATCATGATCTGAGGAAGCTTAAGAACAATTTTAAAAAGCTGAGTTTTATAAATCTTTACTTTAGTGAACATCATATGAAATGCAATCAAGGTAATAGCTGCTACCAAAGTTCATTCCATTTCCAAAGTATATAGCAAATGCTTAAGAGTTTAAAACTTGTTTTGATCCTCACTAGCATTTTTTTCTTTTCAACACAGATCTAGAACACAAGCACTTAAAACCTGACCTTCAGGGTTATTCTAAATACATACTCCATACATAGGCTGGGTATTAAGAGGTACTTTTGAAGAATTATATTTGTTTCAAAAGAGTCTATCTTACTTTAAAAAATTTATAAATGTCAAGGTTCTATCCAGGATGTGTCTTTGTACCTACTGGGAAACATCTTGAAGAAAAACAATACAGAAAGTCAACCCAGACAAGTTTTACAAAGTAGTAATGTAACCATCAGTGGAAGAAAATGTTGTTTCCTCACTACTGCTTCTGCACTCTTAGAGCTTTGGATGAGCTATACGTCTTACAGCAGCTGTTCAACTCTCTCATACCCACAATCACTTTGGGGGAAAAAAAAAAAAAAGCTCTTTAGCAAGCTAATGACTATGTAGAATCATAGAATGGTTTAGTTGGAAGGGACCTTAAAGATCATCTAGTTCCAACCCCCTTGCCATGGGCAAGGACACCTCCTACTAGACCAGATTGCTCAAAGCCTCATCCAACCTGGCCTTGAACACTTGCAGGGATGGGGCCTTCACAGCTTCCCTGGGCAACCTGTTCCAGTGCCTCACCACCCTCACAGTAAAGAATTTCTTCCTTATATCTATTCTAAATCTACCCTCTTCCAGTTTGAAGCCATTACCCCTCATCCTATCACTACACACCCTTGTAGAAAGTCCCTCTCCAGCTTTCTTGTAGGCCGCTTTCAGATACTGGAAGGCTTCTATATTTATCTACCTTCAGAAGAATTAGTGTTCATCCGTAAATTCTATAAAAACTATGCACTATTTTGGAAAATACACCTTTTTTCAGTGAATAAAAGTAACTTTTTTAAACTTCTTTCTGTGCACATCTGATGTCACATTTTGCTAACAAAACAGACCTTCTCGCTGAACAGTCACTCAGGGTACACAAGAAATGCAGTGGAGTATTCTGCCCCACACATCACTGTCAAAATTGCCTCTGAAGTTCTAAAATGCAAAATATCGATCCTGAATTAAAGCATGATGCAAGACCTTTATTAAACAAACAGAATTTTAGAACTCCAGGAGACAATCTAGAGATGATCAGTCCTGTGTTTCACCTCTTCTACCTACTTAAATGGGAGACTGAAGTACAACACACTCGCATCTGACAAAGACTGGACCAAAACCTATAGCATGTTCATTTTACACAGCCATCAAAAACCTTGTTTAAACAAAGGTTCCATCCAAAACACTTCTGAAGAAAGAGGAAGTTTGCTGTGATTAAATTCCCTTTCCACTGTTTCTTATACAGTTTCTTCCTCTGCCATAGTTAGTACCGGCCACTTTTGGCAATACATTGGTAGACAAACTGGACTGTTGTTCTGGTTCTCTCACAAATTAAGTGCCATGTTTCCTTTAACTCACAAAAAAAAATCAGATTAAATTTAAACAAAAAAGTAGCACGTTTTAGTTTAATTTAAAATATGACATTATTCCAGGCCCCATTTTGCTACAAACTGAAAAGATGTGCACACTCTTAGCAGATTACTCACAAGTGTGGTCAAGAGCGATGCAAATAAAATGGCTAATGGCAGAGCGTTACCCATTTTTTATTTACTACACAAATAGAGCAGACTAAAAATGAACATAAGGTCCTGCAGGGCATGCTATGTGTTCTGTTGATGTAAAATCATTGCTCATTAAGAAAAAAAATTCAGATGCAGTGGCTACAATAGAGAACAGTTAAGTGTGTAAAGAATAGAAGCATACATCAAAATACGTGTTCATAGTTTCTAAGGAACATCAACAGTGATACTGATGCTATGAGTCTCCTATTTTTCATTTAGTAGGTCTTAAAACGGAATTATTAACAGTGGACCACTCCACATCAGTCAGAAAGACTGAACTGGAGACCTTTTGCCTGAGGTTAGACTCTTAGACACTCCAACCAGCACATTTAAACTCTTAAATATGATGTTGCCTTCAGTATTTTTTTCTATCTAGCTTCAAGAGCAATTTATGAGCTTATGAGAGACAGATGCCCAGAGTGAAAAAACTGACCTGTCTTTTTCACAGGATGTGCAAACTTCAAGAACCTTGAACCTTTCTAATCCATCAACAAAATACTTGTCTTCAGTTGCCAGATGGATATTTGTAAAATAAAATAAAAGCCACACACACAGTATTGAGACTAACAGCTCAACAATGAGACAGAATTCCAGCAGAATATGTATATGTGCATATTCATGCAAGCCAAAGAGAGAGCAAAGATGTAAAAGAAACAGCATCGTCATATGAATGAAATACCTCTGCTGGATAGTTTACCCAGTTTGTTACAATAATAAAGTAGCAATTAAAAAAAGGAAATAATGTTTGCTTCAAAAAAGATATCAGAGACTACAATACAAAAGACTTCCATCAAAGTCAGTAACTTTTTGTAATGGCTGCTTACCTGCTAATTTAAATGTATTCCTTGTGAATTACATTGTTCATTAACGACATACATAGTCTCTACTCTGACTCTGTCAGAACAGCTAGAAGTGTGCAATGCAGATTATGTTAAAGCTTTACTTTCCAAGTAGTAACAATGCTAAAAATCCATTTGATACAGAGGCTACTTTTATTACAAACTGTATCTATTGCTATGTCCCAGCTCCTGTCAGAGGTCAGCAAAGCATGTTTATTTGACTGGCTTCTATATACTTAACCTGTCTCCTTGTGTACCCAAGAACCGAGTACTGGAGTGTACACATCTACAAAGTAAATGTGATCCACCATGCTTCAACATGATCTAACCAAGGAGAAAGCAAACCCTGAAGTAGAGATCCAATATGTACCCTAAGCATCAGAGCTCTCCGTCTATTGAAGGGGTTGTCAGGAGTGAAGGGACATGTATGTACTTAAATTACCACAAATGCAATAGAATTATCACCTTTTTTAATCCTCTAAGGCTAGACAGTTCACAAAATACTAAATGGTTTTAGAGGTAGTTGCTCTCTTTCCCTCTCATGTACTTTCCTTTATAGCAGGTAACCTAAGAACATGCCAACCCCAAATATCCACTTCATGCTGGTAAATTATTAGGAGGAATACACCTTGGCTGCTTGTAGTTATAACACTAATTTAAGAAACAAAATAATTGGAATTGGAGAAGACATAATCACACTGGTTTATACCTTTGTAATATAACCAGCAGTGTCTGAAGTCCCAAATATTCACAGAGGTGTAGCATCATAAACAGGTGCTTATGATAAGACCACCACAATTTAGCACATGAACATCATTATGCATTTTCTAGTTTAACATAAATTACATTCACATCCAAAGACAACTGAAAAGCTTAAAACATAAGCTTTGCAGGACTGGAAGGCCAAGACAGGTCAAATGAGCATTGTTTGCTGATTGTTGCTAGGTCATGTTTTAATCTCGTTTGAAAATCCTTTGCTTTATTAGAAAGAGGTGTAAAATATTTCTTTAAACTGAAGTGAGCTGCCCTCTGAACCACCAGCAATTTGGCAAGTCAGATGAGCTGGCACATCAGAACACTCTATTAGCTCATGAAGACCAATAGCTTGTCTGTAAAAATTTGCAAGGGCCTAATGCACTCTGACAAATGACAAAGGTTATTAAAGGACAGCTTGTGGGAGTATAATTGCTTTCTGACTTTATTGCTATTAACAGAAAGAAAGAACATCAGTAGAGAGTTAACACCATGAAACATGAGTACAGGAATCCACCAAGATCTTGACTCAGCAAAGCACAGAAGGACATTAATTTCATTCCTGTATTACAAAACAATTAAGAACATGGTTAAGTACATGATATATGCCTATCATTTAACTGGAGGAAAAAGCAGTCATCTTTTCAGGTGCCATGACAGTCTACATTATAGTATAGACAGACTATACTACGGCTACACTGCTACATGTTTTCAATGGATGATGAAAGGATTCTTACCGAGTTTGCTTTAGCCTTTATATAGATTCTTCTAAGTTACCGGATAGCTGAAAGTTTGCAAGGACTCAGTCTTCACAGCTCTGCTCGCAACATGTAGGGTCTCCCCAAGAAAAACCTGAGTTTTTTGTGCAAGCATCAGTTTCTCCATGTTTGTCAAAAATACTTACCAAAGCTGAGGTGAAAATCAATTTATATTACAAAAGTTTAATTGTTTCAAAATAGAAGGAGGAGGAACACCAGAGAGAAATCTGACAAGGTTAAAAGAAGACTGGGGAAAGGTTTAGGCCTAAAACATATTACATAAAAATCAATCAAGCTGACTTTTCAAGAATTACAAAGTAAGATATATCATACCATTGCACAAAGTGAAGGGAAATGAGGGATAGGACTCCCAACCACACAGCAGCACTTGCTTTGTACAGAAATGAAGTACTAGACATTAACTCTTAGCTCCCTGCATAGCGCTGACTCCCAGCAAAGTTAAGGTAAGAGAGTCGGTGCTTTGCAGTGAACAAGCCAGGAATTCCCTGTGAGCCTGAAGCCCCTGCCTTGCTCATGGGCAACACTTCCACTTACCCGTCAGGCTCCAGATTTTGCTTTTAGGGAGAGTGCCGCACCTTCCTCTCCCTGTGTTTCTGCAGTGGCAAAACACTTCTGACAAACTGATCAGAAGCATCTTGCCTGACGCAACGCAGAACTCCCAAGTTTCAAACCGTTTTCTGAAAAGGCTATGTCCCATGTCCCACTGCAAACCTTGCCCCTCCTTCTCAAAACAGCATTAGTTGGAAAGGCAAATGCATGCATGGCATATTCAGAAGGGTACATAATAGGAGAAAAAGTTTAGATACTTTGTATCAAGGGCTCAATCGACACAACAGCAAAAAAACAAAAAAAAGAAAAAATTCGCAAAACAAGGGATTGATCAGTATGAATACAGGCATCACACGGCTTGAATTTGGTTGTACCATTGGGGGTTTTTTTTTTTTTTTTTTTTTTTTTTTTAAGCACAAGATGTGTTGTATAAGCAGCTACTTAAATCTGTGCTGCTTTTCTTTTGGTGAAAAGGATGCGTGGGACCTTCAGACATTAGGCAGAGTGCAATTAGCTAACTAATATTGACTATGGAAGGATCAAGCAACATTTATTAAGCCCCAATTTGGATGTCTCCCCAATTGTTTCTGTACGTTTTGTATTTCGTTAGAGTTAAGAACTATGACAAACTAAAAGAACTTCATGAAAGAGTCATAAATGTCCATTTCCAACCTAACTTTAAAGGAACAGGCTTTTACAAGATTTGTGTGACATCCCCCTCTCTGGAATCATTTGTACCCCCAGCAGCTAAGAGGTGCTTGGCCTCCCAGCACCCCCAGTGTCTCAGCCCGGTATCAGTACTTGGTCTGAGAATTTTGCTCAAGTCACAGTCTAAGACTTACACCAAGTCACGATCTCTTTTCATGCCACTCACATAACTAACCTCAACTTCTTTTTAGCCTTATTGCCTAGCATTATCTGTAAAACTAGTGTAATCTAACTTTACCAGTTAGCTTTCTTTTTAACCTATTCAATGTTGGAATACTGGCTGTATTTTATTCATCTACTTTCTTCTGTGTTGCTGATGACAATATCATCTGAACAAATATCATGACTGGTTTTATTCACAGCATTTGATAGACAAAGCCAGTTTAACTAAGTAGTATATCTATAAATGGAGAACAACCAACTTCCATTAGTAGATGAGGCTGCTACAGTTCTTCAGCAAAGGAAACTTACTACTTCCAAAGAAAGTCTGCAATGAAACATTGTTGGAGCCAGCAAATCAGTACCAATGCTATTCAGTAGCAGCTGGGTATGGCCTCCAACCACACAGCAGAGATTATTCTTGCATAACATCAACCCACGTGAAGCAGCTATGTGTAAGGATTGAAGAGAATTTGTTTAACAACCTTCTGTAGCTAGCATCAATATTAAGACCCCCAAAGACAGACAAAGTAGAAAAGGAAAAGTGGGGGTGGGGTGGTGGTGATAGAAGAGAGAAGAATCTGAACCAATACTCCTTCAAGAATGATTCACTGTTTCTTTATTTCAACACACCACAAAAACCAATCTTCCTCAAAACAGATTTGCTTGGGTAATACATGATGTCATCATAAATCATATTTTCCTCTTCTGTCAGTGTCAGCAGTTTTCTTGGACTTCTTTGAAGGAGGGAAAAAAATAAAAAAATTAAAAAAATAAAAAAATAGAACAGCCAGGACCATCTTCCAGCTTTGGCAGAAAAGGGCGTTTTTGTTCCCAAGACATTTGTCTTCACATAACCCACCACCCCCCTCCTGTAGGAATCATGCAATGAGAAAGCATCACAAAGCATCATCAAAATGCAAATCCAATATCAATATAAAACTCCTTTCTACTCTTTCCAAACATGAACTTTTTTAGTTGTCATCTTATTTCCTCTCCAGTGGAGTAAATGTATATTTTTCACATTTTAAACAAGGATTAATATAATCTATGCCAGTAGGACATTCAGACCATTCAACAGAAGGACAGCACTGTGTGAATGAAGTCATGAACTGAAAGTAAACCATATATTAATAACAAAGATAAGCATTCACCCTTCTCTACTTCTGTCTCTTCTTTTTGGCTTTCATGAAATTGTGTAATTTTTTTGCTTCTTCTTAGTCAACTAATTATTACTTGTCCACAAAGTATAAACTGGTTTTTATGCCGATTACAGTTCTCCACAACAACCTCTGATTACTACACAGAAGTCACTTTACAGGACTATGAGGGCTGATGAAGTATTCGTAAGAAGTAACAAGAAAACAGGACAGAGCCCTTAACATAAGGCTTAAGTTTAATACACTTCAAGACTTTTATTACTGATGGGGCTTATAAATTATAGTAGATAGCACAGTATTTATCTTCCTCCTCTACAGATATATAAAATATACTTTATTGGTCTGCTTTTGCGATATAAAAATTCCTGAGCCTCCTAGTTTAAAGTTCATGACTGTAGCGTGCACTTTTTTATATTAGACCTATCAGCTTTAACAAGGGGAGAACAGCAACATGCTAAATTTTTTCTTTTCCCTCTCTAGTCTTTGAGTATGTATACACTCTTCTGACATAGCAAGTGGACAACAGATGCACCATCTACAACAGACTTGCAATAAACAGACTAACACATATTTGTGAAGAAGTTCCACCTTGATGTATTGAAAGCAATAACTGTCCTATTGATTTAAAGAAAAGGCAAAAGTACAGTTAGGTGCTGTAGAAACATATGGTTGGCAGGCACCACACTATCAAGTGAGAGAAGATACCTGGAAGCAGAGGAAACATTTTTGCAGTCACACAGGTTGGAAGAATTTGTGGGAATAAAGTGGAAGCCAGCAAAATTGTCCAAAACTGGGTCATCCAAGGTGGCAGTCAGGCAGCAGAGGAGTGGTTTGAGAAGAACTGAATACAGAGCAATCAGAAAGGTTAGCAAAATGGAGCAACAGAGGAGTTTCCCTATATTTGCAAACCAATATACTATTAGAACATACCAAAACAGACAAATGAAATACCCACCCTGCACTCTTCCAAAACCTCAGCATTCTGGCAGGGACAACCAAGCCTGTTAGAACTGATGGCACAGAACAGAATCCACTCATCAGGAGGTCCCAAACTACTGAAGAAATATAGAACAGAGCAAAGCAAGTTCTGCAAGCTCTTTTAAACTTAGTGTGTTCTTAGTTCAGGATTGAAATTTATATTTTGAAGAACTCTCCAGCCTTAGGCTTCATTTTTCAAACATCCAAGGAAAAAATAAAAACAATGCAAGGCTCATATTAAAGGGATCCTCCATTGAGAAAAGTATCTCTATGAAAGGAAGATAAATATAGCCTTTATATAGCCTGGATGTAATGAAGTTATGTAGGCATTTTCTATGACTTGTGATCAATAATGAGTTTTAGGCTTGTACTGGACAAGCTTAAATCAGAGTAGGAAACATTGCTCCTTTTCTATGGTAACTCCAATTACACCGTGAAGCCACTACATAGATCCCTTGCAATTACTGGATGCCATCTACATCCATGCTTGGCTTGCAGAATTTCTAAGAAATCATAGACAATTTCCACACCAAAACCAAACAAAATCCCCAGAAAGTAGGCGTCAGAGGAAATTACTCCTGAAACTTACCATCCAAGACACTTTTAGCAATTCTGAAAATGACAAATCATCAGTAAGACTGTACATCCTTACTCATTTCACCAGAAGACCTATGTCCAACTTTACTGAAATTTAATCTTCAAGATTTGTTTCCTCTCCCAGAAGGCATGATTCCAATACCCTTTTGAAACGCTTCTGCTATTCTGTCTTGTATTTCAGAAACAGATAACATGCTCAGAATTTTTTTTTATAACAATTTCAGTTTAAAATAATTTTGAGATTCTTAAGGAAAAGCCAGATAAAGGATGTCTGGAAGCATTAGGCAGGAAGAAAAAGAACCTGCCAACCACCCCTGAGAATGCTACTGAAAAATATATTCCAAGACATGAGAAACCACAACAAAGCAAAACTAGTACAAGCAAGCTGGGATCTTCCTTTAAAGGAGGATATTTATTCTTCAAAAATTCCCCAAGTTTGTCTATGCAGCTATCAAGATGCGGACAATGAACTTACTCAAAGTAGCCTACACGTATTTGGAGATGTTTCTCATATTACTTGCATGCAGATGTGGACATAACTTCAAAGCTCATCATATTTTCACAAAAACAGTGAAAGACAAACTAAAAGCTGTGATGATTAGTACTCCAAACAAATGCCTTCAACAGTTACTATTCCAATAGTTAGAAGGCAAGATCAGAGTTGCAAACATCAGCATATAAATTTAATGAATATGTATGAGAATGATGGGTAGGGAAAGAATGTAAGATTGGAAGATAGAAAACTATTTTGCAGCACTCCAACAAAGTATTCCAATACTTGGAAAAGGAAACATGTTTTTAAAAAGATGCCCCTCAATAAACCTAAAATAATAGCACATAAAATGTTCACATAGTAAGTAAAGCAGAACTCAAAGTAATTTGAATTTAAACATTAATCTCTGCTAATTTAACAATAGAAACAGTGTAAAAATCACAGATTCCACCTTAAATCTCACCCAATGAATCCACAGAAAAATAGTGACTCTAGGTAATTTGTTATTAAAATAGTTTTAAAAGCACCTAAGTGACCAAGGCACCTAAATCCCAAGGATTTTCAATGAAAAGGTAAAGCTAAACAATAGGAATAAAGCTTAAAATGTTGTTTACACACTGATTGCAAAGCAGAAAAAAAATAGTGAATTACAGATCTTAGTGTTTCATTACGCCAATTTTTGTACTGTAGACTCAGACTACTTTCTTCTCCTCAGCTGAAATATTATCTGAAGGAAAAAAGAAATTCTCAAACTAGCACAACTGAAGTTTTTATAGGTCACGTGGGATGCCTGCTGCCATGCACCAGATGTGTGTAGGAAAAAGAAAGTGGTCAACATATGATATTAAAAAATAGTGCAGTTTCAAATATTTTAAACATGATGTCAAGTGCATTCAACAGGTCTACAAATGCATTACATTAGCCTAAATTTAGTAGGTGATAATTGAAATCAGAGATCCAGTCGTTACCACTGACATGTTTCTAAATACTAGCCAATAAATTTTTGTCTGTTTCAGATTCTGTATGACAGCTGGCAGTTGGGAGGGGGGAATCGCTAAGAGGGTACCTGCATACATATGTACAACGTTTCTGTATTCTGTATAATTCCAGTATCTTCCCTTTCTAGAGTTACTGTTAACAGTGACAATACTGCCATACAAACACACGCTCCCACAGCTGCATTCTACAAGCTGAATTATTTTCTGTAGGCCCTACCTGGCATCTTGCAGTAAGCACTGAGTATGGAACAGGATGGTATCCTAACTAGCTCCAACTGTAATTCCCGCATATGAACTCTCAGAGTGAAGGTCATTCACTTCTTTTAGAGAGATGAGATCTGTTCTTCCTACTTATCCTTACTGATCATCTCTTAATTTTCAGCAAGGAAGGGAAGAAAATCCAACAACAGAAGATACAGTCTCAGTCCACATCTCTTGTTGTTACTGTTGTTATTTTTATAATTATATATCACTGAACCACAAGGGAACAAACATGAGAAAATCCTGATCCACCTGAAGGCAAAAAATTTATTCCATGTCTACAATGCATTCAATTTTTTACTGTCTTTTCAGTCTCAGCTGTATCATCACCTTGCTGATACACCCGCTATCAGATTATAAAAAGTGCAGCTAAGGAACACATGAGAATAAACTACCTCTAGGAGCACTACAGATTTGGCAGGTGGACAGGTGTCAACCATCACTCCTAACAACGTGCAGAAGCAGTTTATGCAAGTTGGAATGAAGGGCTGAAAATGATCCCCAGCATCTACAGTTTATCAACAAGGCCACCTCACATCTCAGTTTTGCCATCTGTAAAATGGAGATGGTGGTCTTTTCACTTCTCAAAGGAAGCTGAACTTGAGAACAGACTACTAAAAACTGCATCTGAAAAGATATGCCTGGCACGTTGTGCAAAGCCACCAACAGTATGGCTTTTGACTGGAAATTTAAACATCTAGTTAGAACCAGTGAAGGCTGGGAATGGAAGAACAAGGCCTCTACCAATAAAATTAGTTGTTCAATTTAGGCGCGTAAACCTTTGTATACAAGCAGCAAATATTTCTTAAGTTTCATGGATTATAATCTTAAATGATGTCTAGCAAAATGAATTAAAAGAACTTTGAAAAGACTGGCTTTTTTTCTTTGGGGGGAAAAAAAAAAAAGGCTTTAGAGAGACAAACCACCTTCTCTCTTAGTGTTCTTTTTTAAAGGAAGATCTATTTACAAGGCCACAATATTTCAATCCAAAGGCTTAATAAGGAAGCTATATGCTACTCATTCTTAGTTTTTTAGACCCTAAAAGACAAAAGGCCCATAAAATTACTAGCACCTATTAGAAGTATTTGTTACTGGTCTCAAGAATTAAAATTAAAACTGCAATCAACATTAACTACTGACTGCAGCAAAACACTAGGAGGCACCTTGGAGAGAAATACAGTTATTGAAGACAAAGAAAATTTGAGAGCCCCACATCAGATGGTGGGGAAAGGAGGGAGAAACATCAGTTTGACATTTTTTCTGCTGCTCAAGTAGTTGCTGGAAGCAAGTTTTTTAAAAACATTTTTTAAAAATTGAAAAAAAAAAACCCCACACAAATCCTACAAATTTATGAGTGATAATTATATCTGTATTAAGTAGCATCAAAATTGATAACTTCTAAAATCTACTATATTGACAAGTCTATTTAAAATGCAAACCCAAGTAATTTTAAAATTAAGGACTTCGAATAAAATGTTGTTGAAACTTCAATGCAGCCAGTCTCTCTACAGATCAAGAGTTAGTCCTTTCACCAGATGCTCTCAACATAGTCCTTAAAAACCCCGAGGTTCAGACAAGGTCATTTAGAACCCAAGTCACAGGTTTTTCTGGAAGGAGTGGGGTGCACGGGGAGTGTCCTGTAGCACCAATAGCATACAGTTGATAAAGTTGCTCAAGATTAATGTGCTGATCTATCTTCTGATGACTTTTGATCCAAAGTAAAAAGCAAAATGGCAGCCTTTTGTGACATTTTTATTCCATTCCCTTTTTCTACTTCCTCCATTAAAACATTTTTCCCTCTCTTTCACTATCCGATATTAAAAAGTCATTCATTGCAATCAAGGGATTCAGTGATCTGGGAGTAACTTTTGTATACTGTACACCCTCTAGATACCCCAGAACTATGTTAATAATTTTCTTCCTATTAATTGTCTCATCAACTCACAGCTGGCTATGCTTTTTATTTCATTATGTTATTCATCAATCTAAAATAGAACTATAACAGAAAAAGAAATTGGAAAGGAGCAATTTCAATATTTCAAAACAGATGCAAATCAATGCCAGAGATGCTACACAGCATATTTTTATTGAGACAATTCTATACATGTCTGAAAAATGAACTTGTAATAAATAAACTCATATCCTGTGGAGGTATGTTTTTCCTTCCATCTTATGAGCTAATTATGCCAACACAACATAACGTTTTCCTAAATGCCTTATAAACTGACCCAGTTACTCAGAAAGTATTATTTTTAAATTGATGTGATAGATGCAAACTGGAACGTTCGGATTTCAATTCTGGCACCAATTCCCGGATCCCCTTCCCAAGTAATTTAAGGACTTCCTCCCGATAGTTTTTCATATTCTTTTAACTGACATTTTATCTTTATACAGTATCTCAGCAGAATGAACATGCACTAAAACAATGACAGCCCTTCTTTGGCTGTCATCTCTCATTCTGGCAAAGACAGATGTCTTACACTGGCTTATGCCAATAATAGAGCCGACAAAAAACAACAGAGACTACCTGCCTCTGATGTAAAGGCACCAATTCACATTTGTGACACTCATTTGTCAATTAACAGATTTCTTCCATTGTTGACACATGGGACTTAAAAGATGTGGGCTAGAATGTGATGAATTAAAAAAGACAGATGAGTAAGCTATGAGCTGCAAAGTAATACTATAATGTGCTTTAGATAGGAATATCAACTGACACCCCTGACAGGCCATACAAGGTTTTATTTCATTTTGCTCTGTATCTAGGCTTCATACTTTGTCTTCTTTGTTCTCTTTTCATCAAGCTCCTAACATCTCATTCTGACAGCCAGAGACATTTAAGGCACTTTCGTTTCAAATGCAAGTTAGCGTACTTGATTTGTCATTAAAATGCAAAACGATTGCCATTGCAGGTAAATGTAGGTATGCTTAAAAGGTTGTATCTGCAAAGTAAAAGCTGAAAATGGTTTCTGGCTGCTTTGCTTAACTCTTTCGCCAGCCGCAGTTTTTCCTAAGGCAAGCATTACCGTGCTCTAACAGAAGCGTAGCAGCACCTGCAGTTTTGTACAGGGTACATTTTAGTATATTTAAGTAACATAAAAGCTTGAAGTTACAATGTCAAGCGCAGAGAGGTACTGTCAAGTCTACACATGGAGCCTTAGTACGATTTACACAAGAATCTGAAAAGAGTCTATCGTGCAAAGCTCTCTGGGGTCAAAGCTCTCTACTCTCACGTGCTCCGCTAGCTAGACATCAATGAGGAAAGAGCGGGTGCGCGTGTGTGTGCTTGTTTTTAATACACTAGTTGTGGTTGGTTTAGCTGGAATCACCAGTATGGGAATTTTAACAGCAATTTACCTCCTCTGTTCAACAACCACTTAAAAAGCCATGAAGGCCTTAAAATAAATAAATAAATAAATAAATAAATAAAATGCTCTGTAGCAAAAAGGCAAGGAAGAGATTCAAAAACATCGCAGAAAAACAGACCTGCACAGGATGGAAATAAGTAACACCTAGCTTTCTCCATACGTGCACAGATGTGAACGCACTCTATAATATGAATAAGATTATTTCTATTCAACTGGATAGATTCACACATCAAGGATCTCACTTGCGTTCAGCATACAAAATCTAGTGAAAGGAAATCTCTATTATTTTCTGCAAGTGGTAAAAGGTTTGAAAAGCAGCAATATAAGTAAGCAAATTTTCCTGACACAGAGAATTCAGATTCAGTTCAGATTTTGTTTGAGTTTAGGAACTTAGAGATGAACCTTTAATATCAGTCTGTACCTACATATCTTTTTTGTAGACTTTCTTGTGCTTTTTTACTGGGGGGAAAAAAGGGTGTGAATAGAGTCTCACTCCACTCACTAGGGTGCAGAAGCCTTCCCCCCTTCCTCTCCCCAAGAATAAGAGCTGTATGGAAATTGGCAGTCAAGGAATCATTCAAGAAACTTGATTACGACTTCATAGTGCATTAAACAAAAGGTACAGAACCTGAAACATTTGAAGCTTCTGTGTATACAGTGAAGTTTACTGACCAATTCTGACACTATTCTGCCTACTGTGAAGATGTATCTGCTACAATATAGGAATTACTTATTCATTCCAGGTTATATGATAGTAATAGGCTACGCTGTAAATACAAGTATCAACTTTATAACTACCAGCTATCTTGAAGGGTTTCTAGTGCTACTCTTTCTACCCACATTGGTCTTGATTGCTTCCAGTGCACTTCCGTCCCCACATAGAAAGAAAATGAAAAAACAAAACAAAACAAACAACAACAAAAACCACACCAGAAACACAAAACAAAAAGTGCAAGGCAGTACCTTAAAGCAACCAAGATTCTCATCTGCTGTACTAAAATACACCAAGAAACACTTGCCCATTCACTTTTAGCTCAATATGGACATACGTCCTCTCTTCTTCCATTTACCAATTAGTAGAAAGTGAGACAAATGATGGTCAAAAAGTCTACAGTAACGCATTAGTCTCCTTAACTTCAGAAACTTCTTTTCTGTTGCTCTGTCATTTAAATGCAGGTGAAGCCCTTGTTTCAAACCACCTGTGGTTGCAGTGACCAGAGTCTGTAATTTGGTGGCAAAGTAGTGGCCTATATTAAATGGGTTGAGACAGATTCTCATCAGAGACACATCCACATTTCAAAAGCCCTATTATTAGTGGTAGTAACAGACCGTTTGTTGATATGACTTATTTAAAGGAAGCCAGAGAATTAACAGTGAAAGAACTGGAACTACCCTCTGACATTCCCCACTTCAGCTGGAAGACAATTTACTAATTGTGCACCTGGTAGAACTGGAACCAATACCCTAGAGGAACAGCTGAGCTAGCTAACGCCTGGCTCCTGATTACAAGCAACACAACAAACAAAAGAGAGCGCCTTTGCAAGAAAGCAAGAATCTCATGTTGCAGCTGCACCCAAATCTCTCAGCAGCATCTTCAGCAGCGTTCTACTGATTTAAGGAGCTGGAGGCAGTGGGAAGAAGCCACACAGTGAGGGAAGGAAATACACTGGTCACATACACAGCCTCTCACTTAGTTGGCTAGTTTCATTTTCTCAGAAAACATAGCATTTGACAATTTTTTTCGCAAAGCCATTCCAACATAATCACCTTCGCAGAGAACTGTTTCTGTGCTATTCCAAAGTACTTCACTGTCCAAGACAGAGAGTGTATTAAATGCAATAGGTAAAAAAAGAAGTGTTCAGATCCTTGAACAGCTGTAATTTTAACATCCACATGCTGGACTGTCAAATTACCTTAAAGTAACTGTGTTGGAAGCAGAGTTTTCTGAATATCCAATACACTGTTAATCCTTGGCAAGTCTAGAACACCTTTCCCTCAGCCTTTAATTGCTTTAAAATAATCAGTACCCTTTATCATTTATGTAACCAGGTCAAGTTTTCATCTTTTCTCTCCAGCTAAAAGGTCTTGAAAGTCCTAGAAGCTTAAAACACAGCATCCTCACCCAGTGCTTTTGTGGCCACGTGGCCTTGCAGAGTCGTGGCACTGCAGTAAGTCTTGGGCCCTTCACATCTGAAATGGTTTGAGGACAATTCTGCTGCATTTCCTTGTGCTTTAAGAGATATTACTCTCAAGAGACAAAATGCATTTTTAGCATTTTGTAAAAGAGAATGAGACCAAAAATAGATGAACGAAAACCTCAAACCACTGTCACAAAAATAAAACTCCACTCGCCATATCCTGGTCATAAAAAGCTGCTCTGTTGCTCTAAATAGGTAAATGGATGCTCCCAGACACCGAAGGCTTTAAAATTAAAATATACTGGTCCTGAAATCATGAAGAGAAAAACAAAAGAAAAAAATAAAAGAAAAACAAATACTCATTATGAATATACATCTAAACTAAAGAAATCATTTAAGTCACCACAAGTACATGGCTCTCCTACAAAGCATACGTATGCTAACTTTAATCTTCAAACTAATGGTTGGAAATGATGATTTTAAAAAAACAAAAAAACAACTATTAAACATAGGTAATAGGTAGCTTTTCTGTTCAATTCATAAACTGAGATCCCTGTCCACATGTCTGATCATAGATTAACATTCTAAAGGAAAGGCAGCTCACATTTCTGAATGTAATTTAAAGACACTGAGCACTATGATGTCTTTCCATTGGGCATATTCACAAGGAACAAACAGCACCAGTCAGCCCACCTGCCAAATGGGAAATGCAGAGTTGGCTCAGAAAATATGAGCCACATTTTCAATATCATTAAGTATATTTTAACTACATATATGCCCCATCTTTTAACACTCAGCAAAGCAAGCATTGAAAAATAGTGCTTAATGCAAATTAAAAAATTAAGGACTGAGCATTTGTACTCAAAATGGTTGCATCAGTCCAATACATTATATAAAAAACAGCTGAGAGAACTGAGCAGATAAGCTTCATGCCAAAAAAAAAAAACCCACCACACAAAACAAACAAAAAAACACAAAAAAAATCCCCCACAACTTTTAATTTCCTTTGTTAGTTTTACAAAAATAAAAAATTAAGTTTGGAGTTGACAAGTAATAAGCCAAACACAGTCACTCTAGTCTTCGGCGCAACAATATCAACAGAGCTAGAGCCTGACTTTTACCAAGCCCAAACACAGTGAGTTGTTATCTATGCCAAACAGCTCATAATCTGAAATACGCATCAGTCAGCACTGGACTAACAACACCATGCTGACTTTACTCCTGTCAGCCTCAATAAGAGCTGATGCCAAGAAGAATACTGGGTACCTCTGAGAGCTTATGGAGGAAGGTGCAATGAAGGGAGTAGAGAGTTTAAAAATAATAAAAAACTTGTAATAATGGAGGTAGGTTTGGATAAAACAATCAAAAGTGAGAAGTACTTTTTCATCCCAAGACTGCTCCCATTTTGGTCCATTTCCCTCAAGGTCAGTTATCTCTCCCAATCACCCATCTCTGATGCGTCGTATCTTTTTTTGTTAGTAACTTGTAAGTAATATGTTTCTTTCTAGGTTGAGTATGAGAAAATTATCACTGACAAAGCCCTACTGCCAGTGCTGAATCAAAGCAGACCAAATACTAGAACATCACCCCCAATTGTTTATGTATTAAAAATATAATTTATATATTATAATATACAAAGGCATTATAAAGATGTTTATATAAAAGATGTTGTTTTGTGTGTGCATCTCTGTGTGTGCATTTATGCATTAAATGCCAGTAAACTACTTCTGACAACAGCATCCCACACACGCTATGCTTTCTATGAAGAAATGAACTGGAAGTGTGCACACATTCAAGTACTACTATCTACCAGTACCGCTCATGTACCAACTGCACAGGAAAAACATTAGACTTAAGCACTTGAAGAGAAGCTATTCAAGTGTGGTCCAGTTTGCAAGAGCTTACCAACTTCCCTGAGTTTTGGATGGATTACAAACTACCCCCTAACATTAGATATTTTGCATCTCTTATTTAGGGGGGGGGCGGGGGGGGATATTAAGTGATTTCTATAGTCTTTCACCACAGCAAGGGTTCCTACAAACATGAGTAATGACATGGTTTTAAAAATTAACACACTCTTGTGGCTGTATTATATGAAGCACATTCACTGCTACCACTTATGGACTCAGTGGGCAAATTAAGTTAAAAACGGAGAAGAAATTATAAAGAAAGGAAACGATCTTCCAACTCTACCAGTGAGCAACTGACTCAGGCAAGAACGGTCAAGAAAGAAAGACCAGGAGAAACAAACCAAGAACAGAAATAGAAATCACAAAACTTCACAAGATTACCAGCATCGCTTCATGGGTAAAGGCTGCAGCTGAGCTGTAACACTGCATTAACTATGACCTTAAAGACAGTATAATTATTGTATAGCATGTCTGGTTTGACATGCTGACTCCTGAGCCTGAGAAAAATGCATGACCCTTTTGCACTTCTATGATACTCATTCTTCACGCCTGCATGAGCTAAGGGTTTGGGGATCGCCTTTTTAAACTGAAAAATCATCTCCAAGATAATTTATGTAAAGTTGATTTATGTAAAATCTGTGATCTCAAAAATGGCACAAACCACAGAAGACAACATGTAACAAGCAATGCATGCACTGAAGCTTGTAAGGATTTTACCTGCCAAATGCCAGCTAGCTATCTGTACCATGCACCAGCTTTGCTGAATACTGGAGGACAGAGACCTTTCTCACTCAGTGATTGGTAAGCAAAACTAGTCAAGTTCTTTACATCTGCAACTAGATGCTGGGAATCTTGTGTATTGCATTAAGAAGAGAAGAAGATACCTTTCAACAGAACAGAACAGAGAGGAAAAGACAGAGTCAATAGCTCCAGGGTTAATGCAGATTCTTCCCTTCAGTCAAGCTCCTTGTCTTCAGACAACAGTTATTTCTGCAGTCCTTCGCTCTTGTTTCACAACAGCAGTGATGAGGAAATACTGTTTTAGAGTAAGAGAGATTAAGGAAGTCAGAAAGTAAGAATGTTCCATCTGATTACTATATTTATAACATGTTCTTTATCATGTCCTTTTCTTTAACCCCCAATGCTCTTTAAAAGAGCAGTTCTCAGTCTTAAAATCCAGATAACCATAGACTATGCAGGAGAAGTCACCAAGACATTATTTGCAATCTATTGACATTCTTTGAAAGCTAAAACAAGTGCATCAAACTATTTCTCCTCCAAATGCCAATACTTTCCGTAGATTGTGGTAGTCTTCCATTTATTAACTAACTGATTTTCTCTCAATCTGACACAGATTCCCGTCATTCAGAACAGAATTCAAAACAAAAACTATTTTTTGTTTAAGACTGATTATGATTCTCACAAGAGGAGCTGGATTGACTGTGCCAGTGAAATAAGCCCTCCGGGTACCCAGAGGGCAAGTACAGATTGTGTGGATTTAGCCTCCAACATCACTGCAAAAAACAACTCCAATCTCACACAGGAAACCAGATGAAGAGAAAGCAGTTCACTCTCTGCTCATTCAAACAGAAAGAAAACGATGTGATGCAAACAGTTCACTAGGAAATGCTCCGCCTCAGTCAAAAGGCCTTATCAACAGCCTCGAGTCAATGGATGCTTAATATGACATCTGATCTCTGTTCAAGTCCAAGGAGTTTGTTACTCACCTTTGTTCAGGAGTACAGATTTCACCTTTACTTGTGATTGCAACAGCCCTATAGCGATGGATGTCACCAAAAAAACAGCTTTCATCATCCATCACAGTAATACTCACTAGCTATATTTAAGGATGGAACAGTTCAAGCTCACAACCTCATTTTACTTAATGTCAAGTTGTGCGGTATGTTTAGCATTTTCACTAGATTTAACAGCTCTAGCAATCCTCCCAAGAATTCTCCACTACACAGTATGAACACACACTGACCCCCCCACCAAAGGTTCAGGTAACAAGGCTTTGCCCAATTCTGCCACGTGATACACTCTCCTTCCACAATGTTAAGCCTTCTTGAGAAAAGCAGAACAGAAAACAATCTTATGTTCTGATCTGTCAGATACAGTAAATCAATGGATAACGGCCAGCACAGGGGGTCAGAGGTATATATACTACAGTGTTTTCACAGTCCGTTAGTAACTACGTGGCCATAAAAAGTCAAGCAAGGATCAATGGACAAAGAGAGAGGCTGCTGGGACTAAAGAAGATAACAGCCCCAAGTACAAGATTGAAATATAACAATTTATACTCTAAGTTTGTCCTTACATATTACTGAGTTTGGAAAAATAACTTATCCATCAAAAAAACAACTTACATCCTTGGCACAGTATGCTGAAATCAGTGAGATATTTAAATACATACCATAAGCTATTAATCTGATATTTTTAAAATTAGTCATTAACTGGTCCCTTTCATATCAACAATAAACCAATGACTGCAAGTAAGACAGAGCAGAAAAATACACAAGTCACAAAAATACACACAGATACTTTGTAAAGGCAAATATTCTATAGTCACATTTAAAGTTGGCAAACTAACAGAACACAGGTATGGCTATTGTATGCGAGACAAGCTATATATTAATAGTATTTTTTTAATATTATTCAAAGTGTTCAAAGGGGAAAAAAAAAAGTTTTCCTTATACATTACCCAGATCACATCTCGCTCCTGCTGAAATGCCACTTTTCAAAAAGGGGGAGGCATGGTGGGAGGGAAAAGGGGGGGGAAAAGAGAGCAAGAAGTAGATTTAGTTTTAATTGTCTACCAATTATCAAAAGTAGATTTAATATTTGAAGTCTAAAATCCTTTTTGTTACTTGTAATACTCTCCTTCCATTTTTACAATAGACATACACCTATAAAACTTTATCATATGCAACTCCCTAGGTGTTTTCCATGTAGAAAGTGAACCCATCATCACACTTGTCTTCAATCCATCTAGTAGGATAAGACTATTTCACAGTTATTTTAAGAGAATTATGTATAACGTAGTCCATAGTGATTAATAAACATGTAAGACTTCATCTGAAAGACCATTACATCTGTAAATTTTAAGTAATTTAAATGATTCCTTATATATAAATATTTCATTTAGCAAATTGCTTTCCAACTGAATTGCTTCTAAAGAATAACCACCCTTAGCAGCGTTAGTGTACATTTATTATCAGTCATTCATAACATTTCAACATTACTTAAAAAAAGCAGCATCTAGTGCTTACTGTAGGACATCCCTAACAGGTAAACTTTAAGTACCCACCTCATACTACAAACCTACTCATTTGAACTTGATACATTACTGCAATAGTAGGTGTACTGGGTTTGCGTGGCAAGGTTTTGGTAGCAGGAGGGCTACAGGGGTGACTTCTGTCAGAAGCTACTAGAAGCTTCATCTGCGTCCAACAGAGCAAATGCCAGCCAGCTCCAAGACGGACCCACCACTGGCCAAGGCTGAGTCCATCAGCAATGGCGGTAATGCCTCTGGGATAACATATTTAAGAGGCGGGGGGAAAACTGCACGGCATCAGCCAGAAGACAAGAGTGAGAATCTGTGAGAAAAACAACTCTGCAGACGCCAAGGCCAGTGAAGAAGGAGGGGAAGAGGTGCTCCAGGCGCCGCAGCAGAGATTCCCCTGCAGCCCATGGTGAAGACCATGGTGAGGCAGGATGTCCCCCTGTAGCCCATGGAGGCTAACAGTGGAGCAGATATCCACCTGCAGCCTGTGGAGGACCCCACGCTGGAGCAGGTGGATGTGCCTGAAGGAGGCTGTGTTCCCCTGGAGAGCCTGCACTGGAGCAGGCTCCTGACAGGACCTGTGGCTCTGTGGAGAGACAAGCCCACACTGGAGCAGGTTTGCTGGCAGGGTTTGTGACCCTGCAGGGGACTCATGCTGGAGTAGTCTGCTCCTGAAGGACTGCATCCCATGGAAGGGACCCACGCGGGAATTTGTGAAGAGCTGCAGACTGTGGGAAGCCTCCACGAACTGCTCCAGTGTGAGCGACTCTCTCCCATGGGAGGGACCCCATGCTGGAGCATGGGAAGAGTGTGAGGAGTCCTCCTGCTGGGGAGGAAGGAGCAGCAGAAACAACATGTGATGAACTGACCACAACCCCCATTCTCCATCCCCCTGAGCCGCTGAGGGGGAAGGAGGTAGAGAAATCCGGAGTGATGTTAAGCCCAGAAAGAAGGGAGGGGTGGGGGGAAGGTCTTTTAAGATTTAGGTTTTATTTCTCATTATCCTACTCTGATTGCTAATAAATTAAACTAACTTTCCCTAAGTCAAGTCTGTTTTGCCCGTGATGGTAATTGGTGACTGATCTCTCCCTGCCCTTATCTCGGCCCACAAGGTTTTTGTTCAGTTGAGGAGGGGAGTGATAGAGCAGCTTTGGTGGGCACCTGGCATCCAGCCAGGGTCAACCCACCACAGTAGAAGAAAAATTATCAAGAATTTATACATTTCAGATTGCTTAGCTGTGGAAAACACTATCTCGCTGCTGAAGTCTCTAAATACAATTCTATTTACCTTGAAACAGTGAACTATTTCAAATATAAAATTTACAAGCATTTGTAAACCACTGTTTTCTTAGAGTAAGAAAAATATCTCGGCTACTACTAAACATCTTTTTTTAAAAAAGCAATAAAAATCTGCAATACTTAAACATATTAATTCTCTTTTCACATAGTAAACTGTGGTCATGCTTGAAAGAAAACAAAAAAACAGGGAGAGTGAAATAGATTAACTGCATAGCTCCAATACACTTATTTCAGACAACATACTATAAATCATCTTGAAACAAAACAGGCAATTATAATGTGCACAAATGTTATGATACTATGCATCTCTACTGGTCCAATGGTTCTAAATTATTGAAACTGATGGCTGAACAAGGGCATATTGTTTCAACACACTTGGATTACTTGAACGATTTGAATTCTCTTTAGCTACCCAGTGCTGTGCAGATCTAACGTCAATAAACAAACAGATAGATACATGTCTCTTAGATAACTCAGGCCATATCTAAGAGGATTAAAATATATGACAATTTCTGTAGCAATGTGTTTTGTTTGTAAAGAATCACAACTTTTTTTTCCCCTTTCAATACTGCAAGAAGCATCTAAAATTAAAGCAAGTACATACATTTTTCCTTCAAAGCGTTCAGTGAGGACAGACCAGCAGCTCCTTTCTCCTTCTAACCACTACCCTGTATTTCAATCCTCTTCACCTCAGTGTAAAAGAAATAGGAGTGAGAGCCATAAGACAGAATCATTTCACAACACAATTAGCTATTTGTAAACAACACTCTTTCTCCTGCAGAAAATCTGCAACTGCTAGTTGCAAGAAAAAGCAGCAAGTAAGGTAAATCAATTAGCTTGCTAATTTCTCACCCTCATTTATTTAGCTCTGCACTGTATTTGCCGTAATTGACTATAATTATGTTAATTACTAACTCCAGCATAATTACTATATTTATTGTCATTGAGCACACTATGTACCCAAAGCAAAGCTGGCATTTGTCGGGCATCAAAAAAATAAATAAATAAAACCACACAACTGTTGGGAGGGGCTTCTCTGAAAACTGGCTGATATACCTTCAGCAAATGAAAGGGCAAAAGAGATTTCATGCAATGCTAGTTTGAAAGCATCGGTTCATTAAGGATATTAATTTTCTGATAACTACACATTTAAGCATGACACACTGGAGCAGTATCTACAGGATTTAGCAATTATTAATGCGTGACAGTTTCAAATGCTAAGTGAATCAATTAAACAGCAGCATTCACAATTTGAGAAGAGATAACTGCTTCATAACTGCCTAAGACTACAATTTTCACATGACAAAAAAGGGCCATTCAGGCTCCTTCAAAACCTGACAGGTCAAGAAAGAAGTTTGAAACAAAAGCACCTTATAACCATCATCTCTCCTCTTTACTTGTCAGATCAACTTTGCTAGTGTCTCCGCTGAAATGGCATCACCATGCCAGCTGCCACAAGGTGATTTTTCATGTCTTGTCAAAGAAATCTTTTATTCTATTTGCTCTGCATTAACATGTTACATTTATTGATCAAGCCCTTTCTGCAGCCACAGCAGGGCACTGTGCTCTTATGCCTAAGGGGGCTTTGATGTCCTGGTGACATTCTAGACCGAATAATGCACATACTAAATGGATTTAATGCAGAAATGTGTTTGTGCATGACAGCTACATTAATAACAGCCCCTCACACTGATAAATATGCAATTGCTACGATTAAGAGTTACCCAATTATGGTGAAAATATTTTTCTACCTTATAAATAAAACCATCAAAAAGTTTTAACAATAGTGCATTTTCTTCAACATATTTTAAAATGCTATAAAGATCGGTCTAAAGGCTTTTAAAAAAATATGTCATGCTTTGTTTTGAATTCTGGCTTTTATTTCCATCTCTTTTGTTGTTCATCTTCCTCTTCTGCGTGTCTTATTGCTGCACAGGCTGGGAAGGTGGCAAGAAAAAAAGAAAAAAAAAAAAAAGGCCTTTCTTTCACATACTCAACTCACAAAGAGGAACATGCCCTGTAAAACTGAAGCCCAGTTTCAAGCTGCTACTTGTATATTCCCCCAGGCAAGAAAACAGTAGGCAGAAGAGAGAGAAAAAAAAAAAAAAACAATCTCTAGTCCACAGAGAGGATATTAGAGAGCCTCAGCCTCCCAAAAGTCATGGAGGAACATTCCAGACTAGGATTAAAGTTCAAGGGGATGTTTTCATACATACACCCTCTTAATCGGACAGTGGAAAATATGCACAAGCACATACTGCGCAAATTATTCATGCTCCTAGCAGAAATAATCTGCACCCTAGAGAGAGGGAAGAGATATCTGTATCTCCATGAGCACAATTATTGGATTAATCCTCCCTCATTGGCCAAGATTAAAGATTCACTCTCCCTTTCACCTCATAGCTTAGACCCAGAAGAAATCTCTGTAAGAAAAAGGAAAACAACTTGCATGTTTAAAACTACTGAGGACAAAATTAGAAGATGGACTTCTCTGTGAATCAAACTGCAGATGTTATTTATAAAAACATGGCACCTATTTGTACAAAAACACTGACATCTGTTATTCAAGCACTGGAGTGCATTTAGCCTTTAATGTTAAAGCAGAAATTTGGCACAAAGAAAGTTAACTAAGACAAATAAAAGAAGCTTTGAATAGTTTGTTGGGTTTTTTTCTCTCCACAAGACAGCAAGATGCATCTAAAAAAAAGTATCTTTGTACTTCATCCAAATCTCTACTCCCTACCTACATTACATCCTCTTCCTACTTATTTCTTTCTTTCCTTCACCAGTGTTTTTTTTTTAATTAAATCTTTAACTTCCAATGATCAACAATAGTTTTTCATTGCCCCTTGAAATCCTTTTCAGCAAAACCTCCCAGTAACACTAACTCGTACATTAGTGACTTTCCTTCCTGTACCCTATGCTTTCATTAAATGGCAACTGGGAAATACTTTCCATGTATTATGAAACAAACTAGTGGCCTTTACAGTACTCTATTATCAGGGAAGGCTATCAAATACAGTTGCCATGAGAGACTCAGGAGCAGATTTCCAAAGCAAGACAACTCTGCTCCTGCAACATGCCTTACTGAAAATATACAGTGTAAACAGTTCATTTCCAAAACAACTGAAAATCACTACCAATATCAAATCAAAAGAGCTGCTGCAACTCAGGCCATATTATGATGACCACACCAATAAAGCTGCAGAATCATAATATAATTTAGGTCAGAAGGGGCATCTAGAGGTCACCTACTCCAATCTCCTGCTCAGAGCAGGGCAACTTCAAAGTTAGATTAGGTTGCTTGGGGCTTTTTCCAGTTGTGCTTTGAATATCACCCAGGATGGAGATCCCACAGCCTCTCTGGGCACCTCTTCCACTCAACCTTTCTCATTGCGAAGCCCTTCCTTACAAACAGTTGGAAATTCCCTTGCTGCATCCTGTGACGACTGCCTCTCGTCTGTTTGCTGTACATCTGACAAGAGTTTGGCTCCATCTTCTTCACAACCCCCAGTTAGTCCCAAAAGGAAACAAAAGACGTTAGAAAACTATAAAACAAAATCTGTAAGGAAAACAGCATGAGAAGAAATAATTCACAAGTGGACTACAGTGGTCTGGGGTTGAAGGATTTCCACCTGCCAGAGGTGTAAACAGGAGGCAATCCAGTGGCACCATATCTTGCTGATTACAACCAGCAGGCTCTTAAGCACACACCAGTTTTTCCCTTTGCCTCATACACAACAAATTGCTGTTACTCCTCTTTCCCCCCCACCAACATGCCCATAAAAAAGTTCCCTTTTGCCATGCACCTCTGTCTTTCCTTTCCCTCCCAGGGAAAAGGGGAGATGTGTAACCATTGCGACTGGTAACAGTCACTTTGCTTTGGCTGCCAGAAGGAAGAGAGCTGAATCCATGCATCACTCAGGGTAATCGAGGCGAGACACTAGTTCTTGGAAAAAGGCGAACAAGAAAGACAATTCTTTTAAAGAGCAACTTTTTGTGATTATTTAACCAAGTGTTGTTATTAGATTTACCACATCTGATGCAAAGACAATTAAGCATCTACATAGGCCCTAATTTTTATTTAATAAAGAGGAAGGGGCTCTAGCCTGGGAAGAACTCTGAAGTCAGAAAATACTGGTGAAAAATGTATATTTTCCTCTGTATTCAATTGCCAATACGAAAGAACTAATGACAATACTCCCTTCCTCCAATTTAGTTCTCCAGTCCTGTGTACATTTATGTGTTTACATCACACCCAAAAAAAAAAAAAAATCTGAGAAATCTGAGTAACAAAACCACCGCACATAAGAACACTGAATCCACATAATTACTCTTCTTTGCAGAAGAAAAAGACAGAAGTGCCATAACAATCAATAATTAATTAGAAGATACCCCTAGATTTTTTTAAATTATTACCCAAATATGTAT
>VFFE01008282.1:273357-300695 GCA_008921705.1 Burhinus oedicnemus | reverse complement strand
ACCCCTAGATTTTTTTAAATTATTACCCAAATGTGTATCAACACAACAAGTTTAAAAAAAAAAAAAAAAAAGGGGTGGGGGGCAAAACAACTCCTTGGTTTGTACAAAACAACAAGCTGTATTTCCCAGAAAAACACAACAGCATCTCTTGGAATACGTTATTAAGGTACAAGCTTGGCAAAAGTTGTTTGCATGTAAGTCACAAAATACAGCATGTTAGACTAATTCTTTTCCACTTCACTAACAGCATCAGCCAGTCTTCCTACCTTTTTTCCAGTATATGTGGACAAGTCTCTGAAAACACACATTTACAATGGAAAGCCTTAAATGGCAAAATAACTTACCTGACTCTACCCTGACTTTTGCAACAAAGTTAGCTACATTACAGTGGTATCAAAATCAGTACAATTCACTAAAACAATTGTTCAATCAAGTATTACATTGTATCAGTTGCATAAGAAAGTTTTGTGACATGTATCATGCAGTATAAACACATCTTTCTGATACACGTCTCTTACGTGAATAAGCGCATGTGTGCGTGCACAGTAAAGACTGCAAGTCTACAACTGCACACAGCTTCTGGTTCAGAAAGGACAGCACTGTCTTGCAAGAAGAGTTTGCTGCCAACTGACCACAAAGCTGAACACATTACTATGACAGAGAGATATCTCTCTCTCCCTCCATGCAACTACACCCATGACAGCAACATCAAATAACAAGCAAATACTGCTGCCCACAAAATTAAAAAAATTTTAAAAAAAATCTTCCCTCTATGCTCAGTTTCTTAAATTCTTAATGTAATTGTCACGTTGTCAGAAATTCTATTGACACGTAATAGAATTTAGTGCCTGCTACAGGAGGATGATTCCTTCCCAAAATACACTTGGCAGTAGCCATACTTAGAGAGGATAGGACACAGAAACCTTATTATGCAAAAAAACATTAAAAAAAAAGGTTGGTAAGTACTTGCTTACTGCCTAACACTGAGAACAGGTAACTGTTGAATATTTCAGCATTTCTCTGGCTTAAACACAGGCTAAAAAATTAGTGACCACTGAATTTTTTTTTCTTTCAAAGAACACATACACACTCTCATCTAACAATGTATCATACTATAATGAAAATTAACATCTTTACTTCAAGTAACCATTGTGCCAGCAAAGCACAACATTCTCTTTATCTTCTAGATTTTGATCACCCTTGGTCTTCTTCACTCAACTTACGCGTTTACCAACAGATAGCAAGTTTTTCTAGAAAAATCAAACTCCTTTTTAAAGAGACTTAAGTTTAGTTTCTTCCCCACTGAAAACAACACACTAAACCAAATTAAGCATTCACTGATAAAAATCATAAAACTAATCACTATACAGTCATTGTCAGATTTTTCAAGCAATAATATTTGTTTAAAGAAGATGACAATGATCTTACTGTTTACACTTGCTTAAACAGCTGCCCAAGACTAGATTCACATTCATTTAAGGCTATGACATTTATTCTACGTCTTATCTGACTCTCTCATATGCTCATATGTGAGTGCAGACCAGTCTGAATAGCAACTGTGTAATAAATACTTCATCCTTAGTTTCTATATGCTTAGCATAAGTATGACAGCTCAAATAAGAAAACATTACTGCTCTCATCACATTTAGTATTAGCTTCCCTAAGCTAAAAAAGAAAAAAACAAGAACAAAAAAACACCCCACAACACAAAGAACCCCATCTCTCCCCTTTCTCCAGATCTGATTTCTGGCCTTAAAATACAGGTACAGTTTTGTAACAGCAAGCTATCCTACATCAAAAGTTGATTGCAGCTACTCCAAAAACTAGCACTTTCTCTCATGTTTCCCCACAAAAGATTTTAACACGCTTTCCCTGCTCCCCCCTCCTCGAACCTCCAATAAGACCAAATTATATCCCTTCTGAAGAACAGGCTAAGTGATAGTGGTTTAGGTAGGGAAGGAAAGAAGGGGTGAAAACACAGATTTAAGAAATATACCACCAATTAAGCTCTCCATGAAAAAAAGAGCTAATGACTTAAAGTTTTAAAGTAGTATTTTACATCTAGATCTACTGTTAATATTTTGCTTTATGAAATAAAACAAACTTAGAGGAACTGTTCTTCAAATCATTAATTAAATGAAAGAAACCAACTATTTTTCCAGAGGCTGTACCTCCACAGGTATCAAGGAGCATCTTGTTGATGACACGTTGAATCTGAATACACTTGAAGAACTTGAGTTATCTTCATGACAAAGTCAAAAAATGCCCATTCAGTTCTCTCCCCCAGAAAAATTCTTTCTTCTGATTACAGTTTCCATAGGTACAGAGTCATCAGCCAGAAGTACAAGACAATAACAACCCACAGATTGTTTAGTGCCTCCTTTGCTCTGCTACCTCTTGCACATAGGAATCGGTCATTCAGAGATAACATTTATGAGTGTTAAGTTAAAACCAGCGGTTGTTACCCCTAGGAGAACAAGGCACCAGCACACTACTTATCTGTCCTACTCCTTACAAGCAGACTCTAAGCTTACCCTCAATAAAATAAAAGGAAAACTCAAAAGAGTCCAACCCCACCACTGAAAAACTATGCTTTTCTTAAACAGACGACTACACTTCATTCCTTTCTCCCTACTTACCTACAGAGTTGCCAACCTGAAAGATACACTGGTGAACCTCACCAGGCTCTCACAAGGATTAAATTAAAAAGGATACTGTAATAATAACTAATGGAAATACTATACAATTCTAAACTAATCCATATATTAAAATAATTAGAATTTATTTATAAATTCTAGCTGCACTTAATTTTAGCACTTAACTACACAACTGCTCAAAAATAAAATCATATAACAAAACCACACCATCTGAGAAAAGAGTATTGCAAACCCTTTATAGTAACAACCAGAGACCTACAAACAAAAAGAAGGGAGAGAAGCACACACTTACTTGCATTTTGGTTAAGAACAATGCACTTTTGATCCCATTCTTCACTTCTTCAGGTAATGATGCTTATTTTCCATTTTGAGCAGAGAACAAACCATAAGCTCCTCATTGGACATTGTTTGTGTTAACACGAG
This sequence comes from Burhinus oedicnemus, assembly GCA_008921705.1. NCBI lineage: Eukaryota > Metazoa > Chordata > Aves > Charadriiformes > Burhinidae > Burhinus > Burhinus oedicnemus. The sequence continues at coordinate 297,615 of VFFE01008282.1, read as the reverse complement.
AAATTTCCAGACTCATCTGGTTATTTGTGTTCCAAGTGTGCAGGAAAAGGAGACAAACATTGCATATAAAACAGTGTCGCCCACTTGAGAACAACTAAATGTACCTGAAATACATGTATGCTTCTACTTTGAAAAAAAATAAAATTAAATATTCTATTTTTGGATTTGGTGTCCCATATTGCAGTTGAAAATCTATATAGCGCCACATACCTTAACAAGTTGAAGCTAAGATCTAGCCTTTTTGCCATATGTCCATATATTCTTCCTAGGAATTCGGGAATTTCTTCACAGTCTTGACTAATGTAGGACACCTGAGAATTGGAAACAAAAAGAAAACATTTTCTAAGTGGATTATTTAGTTTCCTGTCCAGATTCTGTCTTATTGATCCAATGACAACACACAATATAGTAAATATTCATTACAGCTTTAAGCTGTAAGTTTTACTGCTATAGAGTTTATCACAATGTCATTTTCCTATTGATACAATCAGCTTAATATTTATTACATCTGAAATCTTACGTACAATATGTTGTCTCCTTTCAGGTAAAAATAATTTGATCAAATACATCACATTTCTTCTATTCCACTGTTAATACTTTGATCTAACATTACTCTGTATTACCATTCTGATACACTCCAGAAGAAATTTTTTTGAAAGATCAGAAGCCTTTCAAAGAACCTGCTAGTTTGCCTCTCAGTATACAACACACTAAAAGATCACTTTGGAAAGTTTGGTCCAGAAATACTTAAGCAGTGTACTGTCAATCCATTCTCATAACCATTCCTCGAGGAGACTATTTTTCCCAGTAATGTGCTAGGGACAGAGCAAGAAGGCTGCCCAATATATGAAAAACCAAGCACGCAGCTTTTTTCAGACAGTCGTGTAAGTCTTAAAAGATTTTTGGCTTCAATATCTACGTTCAGATTATGCTTCTCCTTATACCCAAAATACTTGTGAATGTCTGTCTTCTTTTTCGTACCAGCCCATCTAACCCACCTTTAACAAACATAGGAAGAATTAGTGGCAGCAAAAATAGTCTACTCAGATTTTTATTTTATTTTAGCCAGGATGAAGTGACTGATATTTCCAGAAAAACACAAACAATAAAACAGCTGAACTTTTTCTATTCTCTCTGCTGTATTGTTTTGGAAGTCTTTGGTTTGATTTCTTCAAAGAATCCCCACAAAGCCTGCCAAACCTATCATCACGAATTCTATATATCTATATTGGCTCATCCTCCCAGTGTTCAAAATATCAGTATAAACACTGACATTTCAAATTTTGTGCTAAAGAAATCTTAGTTGCCGTTAAATAGCAACTTGCCAGTTAAGTAAATTTCAATATTGTGTTACACCACTGTCTATAAGATATTGCTATTATCTAAATCTTTAATATATAGTCAATTTCAAGACCATATCCCATTGGCCTAAAAGATGCTGGATGAAAAATATGCAAAAAAGTCAGTCAAACTCTGTTTTGATAGTATTTCACTTTCTGTTAAAATAGAGACTCCTCTGCAGAACAGACTGACAGTATGGACTTTTGCAAGTGATCCCAGTCTCTTTCACTCTAAAAATGATTGCAATCTGATAATACTATATTGCATCCCATTTAATTCATTTTGTTCAATAACTTCAACAGATAAAGCGGACAACAGTGAAATAATTTTTACAAGCAGGTAAACAGGTAGCTTGAAGCTCAGTTTAACTTCTTCCCCTTCTTAAACTTCCTGCAATAAATCCTGCTACCAGACGTACACATGACTTTAGCAATTATAAGGACAAAAGGGAAAAGAACTGCTTTGGGTAGCTGGCATCCTAATGGTTTGAACATAACAGAAACCGTTTTGCAGAATTTATTGAATTAAATACATGGGGGGTTTTTCCTCCAGTTTTCATCCAAGACAATTGCAATGCACTTTACAACATACATGCAGGCATACATACAAGAACTGCTTCATTCTTCACTGAAGGGTAGATTTCTTTAAAGTAATACTTGCAAACCCGTGGAAAGACACCACATTAACAGCAAAATAATACTTTGGATTAGGCATTTAGTTCAATGTAACACAATGAAATAGAAATTACTAAAATATGATGCCTATTAATGCTAGGAGTGCAAGACCATCTTGAGCAACTGAAAACATAGCAAGAGCACAGACCACCACTTGGCTTTTCACCCAGGGAGGAGCGGTCAAAAAGGAGCAAAGGACTCTGACCTGCATTCCCACTGCTTCAGAAACTTACCTGACCATAAATGTTCTAGCTCCACAAGAACAAAAGTTGAAGAAAAAAGTTCATGCAAATGCGTTTTGGAGCACAGAAGAGGCAAAATACATAAAATGTTGCAAAGCTTCAGCCTTTGAACTGTTACAATATACAAATATAATTGCATAACTGGTACAAACAGATCATTCACAGACATATTTACAGATTAAATATGGTTGTCACAACCTTTTAACACTGAGGCCTCGTAAAAGGAACTTTACTTCCACAAAGTCCACTTCAGCAGACTCAGAGTACAAGCACCTTTTTCAATTTAAAACAAATAGATTTATTTTTCTACAAAATACACAAAGTGCATTCAACTTCAGATCTCTATAGCCCACATACGTGAACTTGCTTTGGATAGGCAAGAACTCTCTTTACTGTAAGAACAGCGGTGACTGCCAGCAATGCAATACATGATCAGCCTTTTGTGAACGAGTTTTCAAGAGTTATTTCCCCACTCTTCTGCTCTTTAATCCTTGAAAAATGCTGATACAAAACAAGACTTCAGTAGTCTGGACAACAGAAGAATAACGTTTCTTCATTTTCATTCCTTCAGTTCAAAACCATTTACACAGAAAACAATAAACGTACGTAGTTCAGTATTCTTCCTTTTGCATCCACCCCAAATACCCTCAAAACGAGCATGGGCTTTCAAGTACATATCCAGAGATGTCATCACCGAGAGATGACAGCAAGCTCACTTTTCCCAAGACTCCTCAGCTCTTTGAGTGCAAGGCACATCAGTAACAGATTTCTCAGATTTTTCTATACCAGTCACAGAACATCACGTGGGATTCAAAACCAGATGTAGATGTTTCCATTGCCTAATTTGCCAACTCAAATCTACTACAGGCTGGTCACAGGCAATCATTCTTATCACTGGTGCCCTGCTCAATATCCCACTGAAATGTTCAGACAGTTTCCCACAAAGCCCAGCATCAGAGAGGCTATGGACGTCTCGGACATTCTTGCAGACTCTTCAAAACGCTGTATGTAATTCAGGGAAAAGAAAACGTTTTTACAAAATACTTAAAACATAAGTTAACCAGTCGATAGCAGTTGCACCTCTCTCCTGCATTAGTTGCAGAGAATATTACCATTTAATCTCTGTACTCATTTTACAATGACATTGTAATCTTAGTAACTCATAAAGTAACATCTTTACTAAAGACTGTCAACAAATAGGCCATCTATGAACTCTAGATATTGCATATTCCCTTCCACTGAAGGGAATTACATCTGGAGAATACTTCCAGTCAGTTGAGCATTGTATTTTCCTCGATGTTGTTAGAAGACCGTATGTTGGGCACATAGCCAAAGTAAGAACACACTTTACTCGCAGGGGCTCAAGGCATGCTCAAGGGAAGGAGGCAGCGTGTTACTCAGTGCCACAGTGCACCACAGAGACCACAGGAACCGTTTCCTGCAGCAGCTGCAAAATTAGCCAATTGCCTCCGTATCACACACACATTTACATGAATTCCACACAGAAATAGCAACCAGATTAAAGAAGCAATTAGATGGGCAGCAGCCTGACTTAATGCCAAACCATTTTCAAAAAGAAGACAAGCTTCACTTTTTTTTTTTTTTTTGGGGGGGGGAAACTTCTAGTTTTAGTCACAGGTTCAGCAGTAGCAATACCAATTTTGAGCCAGAAAATTTTTCAGTCGCTAAATAAGGCACTGGGTAAAGGCCACTAGGATTTGGTTTGCTTCCCAACTTCTCTCTTTAACCAAAATGGAACATACATAGCGTTCACCTCCCGCAGGAACAACACTTAGCAGATTTCAGTCCTTCTCCTTCAGTCGATGCCCGCAGCCTACCCAAACCCGAGCGCCGCAGGGTCCCAGAGCAAGGAGGAGAGGGGGGGAATCGCTCCACAGCGCCACACGCTCCTCGGCCCGCCGGACCCCGCACCGGGCTCCGCCGCCGGCTGCAGCCCTGGCACGGTCACAGCCTCAGGAACGCGCCTGTTGCGCCTGAGCAGGCCACAGCGGCAGCAAACAGCGGCAGTGACAGACCCCTGTCGTCAACTACCCCGCCGCTCCGTTACCTACCCGTGAAGAGGGAGCACTGCCGCCGCGCACACCCCCGGCGGCCGCCCCGCCCTCTCCCCCGGCCCCCCCTGCCACCGCTGCCGGGGGCAGGGACGGTCCCTCGGCTCCTTCCCTGCGGCGGCCTGGGCGCAGCGGGTCTGCGAGAGGCGATCCCTCAGCAGTGGCCCGTGGCGCGGTGCCTACCTGCGGCTGGAAACTACAACGCCCCGGCCCCGTGCCAGCCCGCCGCCCCCCACCCCCGCGGGAGCCTTCCCCGGTCCCTACCAGGACCGGGACCGGCCCTGGCGAAGCAAGCGCCTCGGCCGATGCGGCGAGGAGCCGGCGGGAAGTTGGGGCAGCCGCTACCAGTGCCGGGGGCGGGGACGCGCCGGCCGGGGCGGGCTACCCCCGGCAGGTGGGGCCGCCGTCGCCCGGGTCCTGCGAGCCGCGGGACGGGGACACTTACTTGGGCTCCGCTCACCACGACCCCTGCCATGGCTGCCGGAGGCGGCGGCGCCGGGGCTTCCGCGGGCTCGGGGCCGGACCGGGCCGGGCTGGGGCCGCCGCCGCTTCCTCGCGGCAGTCAGCTGACGCGGGCGGAAGCGCGGCCGGGCCGCGGGCGGCAGCAGCGCGGGGCTCCCGCCGCCACCTGCGGCCGGGCCGAGCACCGACAGCGGCCCCGGGGAGATCAGCGGGCGTCTGGCTGCCGCTTCGGCTCTCCCCCACCCTGGGGCTGGTCGCCCTGAGGCCCTTGCCGCGGCCTTCGCGGCAGGACGTTGGCGTGGGGCGAGGGTCTGCGCCTGCAGGCCCCAGCCGGGCCTGTCCGGCGGCCGCCACCGTCCTTCGCCCGGAGCGAAGGTCCAGCCGCCGCATGCCCGGCTGCCGCCTTTGAACACTAGGCCGGGACCGCACGTTGGGTCGTGACAGGGGTGGAATAGGCGCTGGGAAGAAATGACGGAAATAGCTGATAGGTGCGACAGCGATGAGGGAGTTGGGGCTTGGATTTCACTCCCGGTAAGGAGCTAGGTGACTGGGAAGGTCATCTGGAGTGGCTTTCCACCTAGTGAGCAGCCCGTTTATTCATGGCAAAAAGCATAACTTGCCTTTGGAAACGTGTGTCACTGGTAAAGCAACACATGCAGAAATAATCCCATGCTGTCTACAGGAGAGGTCCACATCCCCATAGCGGTATTTTTTGTCTATATAGGGCAGTTTCTGTGGAAAACAAGTATCTTTGGAATTATCAGAAATACCTGTCAAACCAGTCCTTCCAGGGCATGAGAATTTGTTAATTAAAATAATGGCGTGATGGTAGGTTATCACTGGTTAGGCAGAGTAGGGAAATTGAAGGTTTTCTGTAAGAATTTTATGTGAGACTTTCAGAGAGTTAGGTTTCCCAGGCTTGGATCCTAAATCCTGTTAGTTGTCTACCTACCTCTTCAGCTGCCTAAGCACCTTTAAAAATCCGGCTCTTCTTTCCCCTTTATTGCTAATATAGCATAACTCACTCCTGCTGAAAGCAGAGGCACATGCTGTGAGGGGAAGTAAGTTTCAGGAGGATTCGCATTCTACAGTGCAAACCACTTTCTACAGTTTATTCAGCAACACAGCAGAAACTAATGCTGTACTTGCTGCTTTGCCTCTTACTATCGACAGAATAAATTCTTGGTAGGGATGTGGCACTACACCTCTAGAGCCATTTCTCCTTTTACACTGACTGCTGAGCAGGAAACAGAGCAAATAGCCGAGGAAAAAAACATTTTGTACCACTTTTTCGTCCTTGTTATTTTACTGTATTGTGTTAAAAATAGAAATGGGCCACCATGTAGAAAAATCAAAACACAGTCAATGAACAACTCACTCCATCGCTTTGCGTGGATCTAATTTTCCTTGTATTGAATAAGACAGAGAAGAATCAAACCCTTCATCCACAGCAAATGAGCTGATCCTATACTGATGAATAAAAGTTCTGTTTCTCTAAGTAAGAGTTCTCCATCAAGGCATACTTGCTAGCTCAGGTCATCACTCAGCATGCTTCAAACAATCAGTGCCTTTATTTATTTATTAGATTATATAGCAAACAGTGTATGCCAAGGAAAACAAGTACTATGTGAACTGTAAATTTAAACAAAGCAATACGTTCTCCTCTTTCCGTATCTACCTCTTTTTATCTCTTCTTTAGTTACAAGCATGCGGTTCCCATCAGCATGAACACAGCTCAAGGCGCAAAGTGGCCCACTGCTATAGTTAGCAGTATTTGTCTTCATGGAGTAAATTCAGTTCAATACTACACTCCTGTAAAATTGGAATAACTACATTGAAAACAATTTAGCACATCATTATCTATATTATTAGTATTAATTTTAGTAGAGTGTTAGCTGTCACTTTAGAGATATCTACGAAGAAAAAATTCCTGCCTGAACAGTTTACAAAATAGCAGACACAAATAGTAAGTCGTCTGCTTTTTGCAGCTTCTTACATTGCCAATTGCATTAACCTGCCATTGATCCTCCTACTTACTAGGCAAGACCTTGTCTAGAGGGAAAAGTTGCAGGTGCAGCTCCCTAAACTGGGTGACATAAATTGACTTTATCATCTGTTCAATCAGTTGAGCTGAATTTTGTGAATTACAAAAACAACTTAAGGAGGGGGCAAACTATACTAAGTGCATCTGGCTTATAATCATTCCTTTGAAACCAGTTCAGCATTTTCTTGTGCAGACATGGCCTAGATTATTATCTGCCATGGATAAAATAATAGATCCAAATCCTGTGGTGTGTAACAAACAGGGAGTGCTACCGACCGCAGTGACAACATGGGCCTATTATACCGTACAGGAAGTGAAGAACAAAACTCTCTAGAACAGGGGAATGGAGAAGAGAGTGACTGTCTTGTTATGATGCTTCCCTAGACATTGAAAACTTACATCTTGAAAGTCCTCATTCTGCTGCCAGTTTCCTACAGGATGATTGGCAAATTTCTCAAACTTTGTTTTTTCAGAGTCTCTATTTTATTCCTTAATTTCTAAGCACCCATCACCTGCACATGATTTGCAAAAGGAATGAAAACTCACAGCTGCAACTGTCTACCACTGAAGGAGTATTTTAAAACATCTAATCTGAAATTGTAACGAAGTTATAGCATTGTCTCAGATTTCAAACATATGAGTCAATGCGCTCATTAGTTTGTGCCTCATGTTATTATGAAGCTAAAATACATTATAGTGCTATACAAATACAGGAGGGCTTTTTTAGCTTTTGAGCCTGCTGATCATCAGTGTCACTTTATAGCACAGATTCCAAATGATTGTGAGACTGCCTCTGGTTTTAGAATGCTTTTCACCTTACAATATGTATTTATTCTTCTGAGCATCCCGAAACACTACCTTCTTGATTCCTGGCCCCGCACAGCCTGAATCATTTGAATGTTTTCTTTAGCTTTGATAGAGCTACCTATCTGAGTAAAGCTTTAGAGGACTAAGTTTGTACTTATAGAATATATTTTTGGTGGTGGTCGCTTAGAAGCTGAAAGTTTTGTGAGGATTCTTTGTACAGGTAGAAAATTTATATGACAGTGGGGCTTAGTTGACCTTTGAAATGTCTTTTTTTACAGTGTATGTATACACAAAATATAAAAATCACTTGCTTATTTAAATTATCAGTTTCACTGCACAATTAGAAGCAGAAGGTAGCACTTCTGTATGGGCCATTCAAATATGATTTCCTTAGATTTTTAAAAAATATTTCCAAAACTGCTTGATACACAAGTTACATACAGACAAAACTAGTATTATTTTTTTTTAAATAAATAAAGTTTTCTTGGGTATAGTTGCATTAAATGAGTTACTAATATGCTCAGTATATTTTCTTTTATATACACACACACACGTATATATATTACAAATTGAGCGGACCCATTCCTTGAATAAAGAGCGCTAGATGTTCAAAATAAGATAATACCTATAAAGCAGCCTCCAAACAATGGGGAAGCAATGTATTGGCACCGTTGTAGATACCTGTTAGATCTGTCCTTTTTCCTAAGTTCTTCACATAATAACAAAGCTTTAAGTCATTTTAGCAGTCATTAGCCTGAAATGTATACACAGCTACAATTATGAAATCTCATTGACCAACTGATTAAAATACATGCCAGTAAATCTGGCATAGCACCAAGCACCAAATTAATTACATAATTCTATATAAAACTTATGTATACAATTGTTTTCCTATCTTAAAAGAACATTGAAGGTTTATAAGAGGAAAAAGTAGCAATCCTGAATGTTTTATTAACTGAAAGTCATAAAAATATTTCAGACTGAGTTAATCAAAATGATCCGTTTCCCAGCTTACAGCACACTATGCGTGTATGTCCGCATGTGCATAAATACAATCATCTTACATTTCAGAGAAGTCAAACAATGTATTGTCTTCTTAAAAAAATATATATAATTTCTCTGGACAAAAAAGCGTGCTTGAACAAACTGAGTTTTCTGAAGTAAAACATTTCAGAAAAAAAAATCCCGGCCAAGTCACAGAATCCTTCCAACTTGACCATCAGTAAATTTGGCTCAGGGTTTACCCATATAACTCATTCAGTTGATGCTCACAATGAAAGTGTTGTTTCAAAATATTTGTTGGTAAGTATCCACAATACAATGTTTAATACAAACTGAATCAATTTAGCTGTAAGAGATTGACTATAGTACAGACATTTTTGTCCATATTACCAGAGGAACATTTTATTCATACATAGCTTCACTTACACCTGTTTTTAATCGCAGACAGTTAAAGATGGTGTTTAACGTCCAGACTAATAACTTCAGATGTCTCCCAGGAAATAGCATCACTAGCACTCTCTGCTGTGAAACACACAGGAAAAAAATAAACACAATGAAAGAAGATAAAATACAACAAAGTATGTAGTTTAATCTTATTGACAAAGAAAGAAATGCAGTAATGATGACATCGTTTGCCATTCCTAAGCTGAACTGCTGCAAATTAAGTTTCTCTTTTCCTATCTCCAACCTCTTTCTTTTATTTCCACTTACAAAGACATTTAACAGCCAACAACAAGTTGAAGGGATCTGAAAAGCAAGTTATGCATGTACACTCAATACACTAATACACCTTTTCCTGATCTATATTAGTATAACAGGGTGATCTAGTGCTATAAAACTGGAAGATAAGAACATACAAATTTTCTTTTTTTTCTGCTGCTGAATTAAAATGACAGTAGAGTGATTTTTTTTTTTTTTTTCCAGAAGTGTATGCCCACACTTACGTGTTTGAAACTCTGGAAGATACATTTGTCCAGAAAAGCAGCCAATGAAAAATGGTTATCCCATACTACCATGGGCCCATGTAATACCTCTCAGTTTGCTTTGAGTTTCCTGCTGTGAACTAATAGCCTTGATTTACATTTTTCCATTCTTGTGGAGACTCATATAAGAGAAAGGAGGGCTAATATTTTTACTTTCATCTAGAGTTTTTGCTTTTTTATCCTTTCCTGCAACACAGAAGCACGATGTCCAATCTGATACACTTTCTAAGAAAAACTCTAGCATTTTGGCTTTGATTCCTCCCCTGTCCACAAGCAAAGCAGAATTATGTCTAAAACCACCTCTGGGACACATTTGATTATTATTTTCCTATTACATGGCAGCAGTGTGGTATGAGCACAGTGAGGCTACATGGTGGTTGTGAATGAATGCAGCTCTGACATAAGCTCTCTCCCTGTTTTATTGCAAAGGTACCTTGAAGTTCAGCATTTTCTGATGTCTTTGGAAAGCTTCACTTTGTAACCTTGTTAGCATTCTTTTAATGTAAGTTTTTGTATAGGCTTTATAATGCAATATACTATAAGCTAGGAGTTTTCAAAAGCCAGAACAACCTAGAAGCTTTGATGACAGAAGGGAAAAAAAAAACCCAACCCCAAAAAACCTTTCCTGAAATTTTTATCCAGTAATCTCATCTGGTTTCCACTGAACTTAATGACAGTTTTGTTGACCAAATACAATTAAAAATCCCCCTATGTTACATTATATAGCACATATAGCTATTAGGCTAGAATTACATTTAATAAGTGACGCGCTCAACAACTAAGACATAGCAACAATTAATTGTGCAATTTAATTCTGCCTTCTCATAACATGTTATGGTACAGGGTTGGTTTTTGTTGATTTTTTTTTAATATATGGGAGTCTGTTTCCTTTAGACTATAGAATGAACAGAGCAAAGTAAATTTAACTCAACCAGGTAAACTATCACAAAGTTGTTCAATGCACTGTATTACCAGAGCACCTAGCATTTTTTAAGGCATTTATTCTCACCCTATGAAGAAAAATCTTGTTCTTCCTATCCTACAGAAAAGGAACTGAGGCACAGAAAGGCTAATTTATTTGTATAAAAACTTATGTTCATTATCTGTAGTCAGCTAGGGAACTGAACCTACAGCTTCCAAGACCTAGGCTGATACCCTAACTGTAGACAATACTCTGTCTTGGTTTATCCTATTCGGTGTAAATGCACAGTAGGTATTATATAATAAAAATTATTATTTCCAGTCAGGAAAAGAAGCAAGTGTAGAACCATCATTTCTTTGCTCCCAGTGGACAATACTTGTGGTAAAAGGATATTCCATACTGAAGGGTGATTATGATTCTCTGTGTGTCCCACCCAGAGTATATAGCACGCAGAAGAAAGATGCTGACATGGGGCATCCATAAGCTCTGTAGATTATTGCAGGATTCCGGCATGTTGCCAAAACTAAATGTATAGCACAAACCAAAGACAAGAAATGGTATTTTTCAATAGTTTATAATTCATGCAATCTAAATGTTTTTTCATAAAGCCAACAAAAAGCATGCCAGGATTATCCTCCTGAGAAGTTTCAAAGGCCTATTGCTAACCATGAAGGCACACAACACTTAATAAAAGATCATAGGAATATTTTAATTTTAAAGAATTCAGTAATCTTTGTATGGAAGCTGTTGCTACGTCTTCTCCTATAATTATATGTTGCACACATACACAGAGATCATGTTTTTCGAAGCGTAAGATGATTGACTCACAACAAACCTGAAGTGCTATACTTCCTTACAATCCATTACGTATATGTGAATTTCAGGTTGGTTGGCTGCATTGTCATGGGAAAGTAAATTGCAATACTGAAGCAACTGCACATCTTTGTGCGTCAAAGCTTGCTTGCTGATAAAAATGCAACAATCAGAGCTGGGGAAAAAAAAAGGATTAAAGCTAGGATAAAGTCTAATTTGAGGCCATCCCACATTGCAGTTCTATTCTAAATAACAGATTTGAGATTGTAGAAGTTCGGCAAGGTATTTCTTGTTCCAGGTCTCTGTTGCAATGTCTGGGGCAGTGACTGTCTGTCACACAAAGACAAAACAAAATTATTGCAGGAAATGCTTGAATACAAATACCAAACAACAAAGGAAGCGGCTGCAGAGGCCAGAGGAGCTTGTAGCTGGTCTGATCTCTCTTGTTCTAGCTGTCTTGGCAGTTCACTGTAGAACTGAAATGCCAGACCAGCCAGAGGTGTTTTGCAGGGCTTTTTTTGCAGAAGGAACTATATTCACCTGATTAATCCAAGGAGGCACAATATGCATCTTATTTTGCCAACAACAGTGCATAATAAGAGGGACCTATCCATAAATAGGAATATACTATGAAAATACATGTTGGAAGGCGTCCTATGCCCCTAAGACCCTATACCCCTAAATACAGGTGTCTTTACCCCAACAGAAGATTCTATGATCAGGAAGTTCACGCCAAGGTGTGGGAATACCTGACATTAGCAAACAGGTTCCTTCCCTGCTTTCCATGGCCTCATTTTTTAATCTTAGATCTTTGAGCTGGCTATACCGGCAAAGGGCAAAACCACAACCTTCCACACAGATAACAGATATATGATACTGCTGCTGAAAAGACAGCAGTAGGCAGGTATACAGTCCAATCAGAAGTCAACATAGTTCAGTTCAGTATGGAATAACTTCTGTATTTTAAGGAGCAAAAGTTTTAGTTCCCTACTGTTCAGTTCTAAAGCCAGTTGCTATTTTTTGTTATACCTTTTAAGTACCAAAGATTCCCACAGAAATGTGTGGAAGTTGCTAACAATTTGGATGGCTATGAAAGAACAGAGCTCAAACAAAAGCCACCATCCTCTGCAGTTTGTTAAACAGCAACTTTTCCCATTACTCACTGCTTTTATCCACCCATCCTTCTGGGTGAGGAGGGATAAATATAGCTCAGCTAGCATTAATTCTGCGTCATCTGGAGACATCACTAGGAAAAGAACACGCACACACATGATGCAAGAGGGAAGAGCTGAAAGCTGAAAGTTACAGAGGTACAGTCTCTGCAAGCGATATATTGTCAATTAATATAGAGATATATGAAAACCTGACAACTACAAGAAACAGGGTTTACACCCCATGAAGATGAGAGAAAATGCATGGGAAATAAAGGGGGTTTAGTTAAATTTGACTCTTCTTGAATCTTCCTGCTGGTGACTTCAGTGTTTAAATCCTCTCTTCTACTCTCCTTGCATGCAAATATACTAACTTAGAAATCCTTCAAATCCAGTAACATGCATAATCCCCTTTCCTAAGAAAGATGAAGCAGAAAGAGTGCCTAATTGTAGACTGTAGATGCTATAGTACCTGCTGGTCCTCCAAGACATTTTTGTCCCAACTTCTCCAGTCCTGCATCTAGCATAATTCAGTCACACAATGTTCAATTCTTCAAGAACTAGAAAATCATGTGGAAGCTAGTGGGAGAAGAAAGGAGCCCCATGCAGTTGGTAAGGTATTTTCTGCAGAAACCGCTCTTTAACAAGAAAATAGCATTACTGTGAACAGGAAATACAGAGAAAAAATTCCAACTTGTGGGTCAAGCAGTCCTGTGATATTAGAATTAGATTCATTACAACTTTTCAAACACCATCCCACTTCTTTCCAAAAACCCATTCTTCTAGACCCTTCTCACTATCCAAGTGGGAAAGTGAAAAGAAGGAAAGAAGCTGCACCAATGTAATGCTTCATTCATTGAGAACAGAGTGGTACTCCATGAGCTGCACGTTATGTTTCAGTCTCCAAGCCATCTGTCCAAATAAAAAAAAAATATTTTGATAAGCCTTCTTTTGGTGAGAAACACAAAAGAGCAGACTAAAAACAAAGAAACTTCCTGTTTATACTGCAGAGATTATTAGAGACAGACCAATGCTAAACTTAAGGAAATTCTTGTCTTAATTTTGGAATCCAACTTTGACTCCATACATAGAAAAGTATCCGAAAATGTGCTGATATTTGGCCATCATACTGGGGACCACTTCCGCAATCACAAGAGGACAGTTCACAGCTTCAGATTAATAATTGTTGCTGTCAAGTAAAGATGAAGATGGACTGTTAACAATATAATATAAAGCTTTCCATGCTGGAAATCCCAGCCAGATGAGTAAAGCTACTTTCAGCTCATGGTGTTGGATAACTTATATGACTAATTAGGAACAAACTATTTCAGTCCCAGCAGAGAGATGTCCACATTACAAAATCAGCATAGAAACAGATACCAGAGTTGGCATATTTGCAAAAAATGGCAATGATTGAATGGGCATAGAGAATAAAACCACTTCAGACTCTCCCAGGCTTTGTCTCCAGATCAGAACTGAGATAGCATGAGTCACACTGCGATGGTGTAAGGTCTTTAATTTCAAAGTTGACAGTGTAGCGTATTTCAATACCATTAACTTGTCAAAACCAAAAAGCACCACAGGGCTCTGGTTTGGGATTTCTTTCTAGTAATGGTTATACCAGTGGATCTGAGTGACATAATAGTTCACATGATTATGTAGTGAGTTAGACTACCATGCTACATTTGGGTCACTTACTGAAGATTCTGTACCTTGTTAAGACAGGGCTGGGTGAATTCTATAATAAAAAGTGAAGGCTAAGAGAGATTTAGTCACGGATGATGCTGTGTTTTTAAAATTCAGTCACAGCAATATTACAAAAGACTTCATACCAAGCCAAAGAAAAAAGGTTCAGGAAGTTGAAAATATTGTTATTCATACAACTTTTGCAAATTAATTGTTTTCCTCTCTGAGGAAAAAGAAAACCTTTGTTTATTTTTGGTGGAGTAACTCGATTTATGTGACAGAACCCAGCAAAAAGGAAGCTGTCATAAAAAATATCATGGATCAGGACTACAGGATAGAGGAATAAAACACAGCTTTGCAAATTGAGCTCTTGGAGAACTGGCGGTAACCAACAAAAACTACTTTATTCTCAGCTCAAAACTCTTGAGAAATACGCACAGTTAATTCTCATGATGAAGGGATAGAAATATCCAGATTAGCCAGCCAACTTGCTAGCATTTTTTCCCAGTTTGTCAGCTGTCTTAGACTTCCATACTAAAACAAGAAGAGAAAGAAAGAAAGAAACAAAGCAAGAAAGACATGGCAGTGAAGCCATGTAATCTCAAAATGCAGTTTCACATGGACTTCAGATACAGCAGCCTGGATACAGCAAGTGGACCCTCTTGTGGAAAATCCTGACTACCTTGGACCTAATGGCTAACTTGGGTACTTTTCTCCTCTTTCTTTGACCTTACATTTAGTACAAGTCTGATTTTAAAAAATTGGGTTGAAAAAACATTAAACTCTTCATGAAGTGGAGAAAAAAACCTCTGGTGAAATAATCTCAAAGATGCGGCATCATGGAGAGTATTTCTGCTTATTCCATATGTTAAATCAAATGAAAGGATAGCAAGATACTAAATTCAGTTCTTCCCTACTGTTAATTTTTCATTATCAAGAAATGCATATGTTAATGAAGCTGCAGAACTGTCCACACTGTCACAAACAGAAAAAAATTCTAGCAATAAAATAATCACAGGTCTGAAAATCTTTTGTTACCTGAAAAGTTTGAGGGCGTCTGTTTTATAATACTAATTAAAATTTGTTCTGTTTAAGCAGAAAAAGCAAAGACCAAAACAGTCATCAGCAACTAAACAGGTAAGTGAGCAAAAAGAGGACTTGACAAGTCCACTGAAAGATTTTAGAGATTCTATTTTAAGCTCAATGACTGCTTACATGAATATATATATTTTCATAATACAGGCCCATAAAATGACATATTGAAAATAATATTTTCAAAGTTTTATCTACAAGGAAATTTTATTAGTGTTCATCTTCTCCTTCTAGTGAATGGAAATACATGTTAATCCCCTTCTACTTTTACTGTTTCAAACTATATTCACTGTACAGTATTATAATTTGTCTTTCAGTGGAAAGATTATAAGTAAATGTGTTTGTAAAAATTGTTCATAATGATCAGTTCTTAGTGCTATTTTTACTGGTTATTTTAAAATATAAAGAAAGGCATACCTAACATTTCTAAAGTGTCATTCACCTGCAAATTTCATGACATTTTACATATATTAATCAATTAAGCCCTACCATACCCATCTCAATTAGGCATTAATATCCCAATTTTACAGTTAGTTACACTAAGGATAGCTTGAAAGGTTAGCTGTCTTGCTAATACAACTCAGGAATGGGGATAAAACCCAAGAATGACAATCACTTCTCTGTGTGTAATGAAAAATGAAAAGCCTTTTCCCTCTTGTAAAATGGAAAATACAAAACTATGAGGCAAAATTAATGGACAAAAGTTGGAGCTCTTACAGAATTTTACCTTTTCTTGTCAAACAAATTATTGCTTTACAAACTACTTGGAGAGAGGTGAATAGGTATCATCAAGAGATTTCTACAAGAAGTTCCACAAGCTGTGGTCCTGTAGACCAAAGCAAAAACAGTGGCACAGAAGTATAGTCCATACTAACCTTGCCTCTCTCCACCTCCCAAGCCAGACTAAATATCTTGAACTGAACTTCAGCTTTGTACTACCTGGAGAGGTTTTTTCAGCTGGCTCCCTTAGAGCAGGTCCAGGCCACTTGTTTGCTTGTTTGAACAGTAAAAATGAAAGTATCCAATTAACATAACTGTATAGTACCACATCACATTAATTCTGTCAAACTTGCCAGTCTAATGTCACTAGAAAATAATTTTATTTCAATTTTCTATTCTGGTTTTAATACACAGAATAGAGAAAGGTCATCAGGTTTATCCAGTTTCTGAGGTATTCTAGTCTGTCACTGATTATAAAATGGTAAACCAATCTGTTTCCAGGTGCACATCCTAAATGTAATCCATATTAGTAATTTTTCTGTATGCTTTCAGTACTAATATCTTGAATTCAATATTTACTGGTTTAGAAGTTCATTCTCATTATTACCTTAAATTATAATCCTTTATTGCTTTTAGTCCTCTCACATGATACAGAAACCACTACAGGTTTCTCATTTTGTAACAGGTTTCTGTATCTTCTGTGTGGGTGAAAAAAAAAAAAAACGGTTACTTTGCTATATTGTGCTATTTTGGTTTTATATTACCACTCCTCTCAGAGGGGTCAGTGCCAAACTGTGGTCTCTTGGCATTCACTCTGTTGCAGATTTTGCACCAAATGAGGCAGGGATGACACAGAGGTGATACTGTTTGATCTTCATATTCTATCGTCATCAAGACTGGCATCATGTCCATGAACTAAACAACAGAACCAAGACTGTAGAGGCAACCTCCATTGTGGCACTTCATTTTTTTCCATGCCTGACCTAGCATGCTTAATGTTCTTTTAATTTAGAGTCACTGTGATTGTCATTGAGGTTTGGAGCCAGATACTCAGAGTATATCTATAATGTCCCTGTATCAGGGAGAAAAACCCTAGTTCCAAGTCCTGTTTATGTAGATGGGCTGATCTCCAAACTGGCTCTACAACTGTCCCTTACCAGGTCCAGCCACAGGCCATTCTAGTACTCTGCATATATTGTAATCACTTAATCAATGCTTCGTGTCTAACACGACCTCTCAGGTATGCTCTGTAAAAGCAATCTGACCCAATGTATCAGTTAATTAATTAGTGACAGCTCCCAGCATCCCAGAAACCCATTAGAGGACACCCAGAGGATGGCCATAATGCTGTGCTGTCTGGCAGCCCCAGCTCCTTCAAGAGGTAAAATCAGTGTGGCAGAGAAGAAATCTGTAACATCCGTTTTCTACCCCTGCATAGCGCGTATCAGCTAGAGGTTCCTAAGGTCATGCAGACTGTCATCCACCCAATACAGTGCTCCCACCTGGCTCTTTTAATTGCATGAATGAGAAGAGACACCAACCTATGGTCTTGCTGGCCTACACTGATTACTGTAGAAATAGTGAAGAACATGTCCAGTTACATTAAGTAGCTTTATCTTGGGACAGATGAGCACCCTCTTTTCCCAAGTGAATTCCAACCAAGGAATTCCAATACTACCATATCCAAAAAGCTAGAAATGTCCAGAAACTACACACCAGGAAAAAGCAGTTGGTGACCTTCCCACCTGAGTGAATGGACCATCCATGTTACTGAAGGGGCTGCAGGAATGTGCTGAGGCTTATGTTTTCCAAGTTAGGGTGGCAGCATCAGAAGAGAAATGCAATCTTATGCCTTAGTAAGCCAGCAATATGATCAATACACAAAGCTGGGAGGAAAGCATGAGAGGGATGCTAGAGAGCTTAATAACCTGAATCCTTGCCACCTGTGGTTGTTATGTCCAGGAATACACAAGAAGAATAGACAGGATTTAACTTCCCAGCCTATGTGGCACCACTTTGAAAATGGTGCTACGAAATTTGATACAGGTGGGGAAGGTGCTAGTGGGAACACAAATGTGAACAGCTGCATGCAGATGGTTGTCAGAGTGAGTTCAGGTTGTGAGCATACTGTGCACTAGTGATGACACGTGTACAACACTGGTTGCTGAGACTGCATGCCCTGCTCTTGGCTGCTAGTGAGCTAAGATGTGTCACTATTGGTGTATAGTCATATACGGTAGTCAATACTATGTGAGCAATGAGGAAAGTCTGCAAAACTGTTGGCTAAAGAGGTCATTTTTTGATCATGACTGTGGGTGATACGGAATTAAGAGATTCTGGAACCCATTTCTGGCATTTGAGCACAAAGTTTCTGCAATGGGCACATCCTGTTTGGTTGTCCACTGCCATATAGCATACATTCCCTACAAGCTGCCCATGTTCTCACAGAATCACAGAGGTTGGAAGGGACCTCTGGAGATCATCTAGTCCAACCCCCCTGCCAGAGCAAGGTCACCTACAGGAGGTTGCACAGGATGGCGTCCAGGTGGGTTTGGAATGTCTCCAGAGTCAGAGACTCCACCATCTCTCTGGGCAGCCTGTTCCAGTGCTCTGCCACCCTCAAAGTAAGGAAGTTCCTCCTCATGTTTAGATGGAACTTCCTATGTTCAAGTTTGTGCCCGTTACCTCTTATCCTATTCTCCTTCCCTCCCCAACTTCAAACAGGTATAATAAAATCAGGGCACTTACCCCAGCTGGTCTCTTGTCTCATCCTGGAATTTCTGTGCCACTGCTACCCTGGAGATGTGAAACAAGCAGCAAATGGCACCTTCTCCTTTTCTCCCTAGAGGACTGTGGAGGCTCAGCTTCTACAGTCACCAAGCCTAGCACAGAGATCAGGCCCTAAACTGAAAAGTCAAGGCATCCAGATGGTTCTGTGGTGGTCTTCAGGTCAGAAATCCAGTGCAGCTCAGAATAATGTAGATATTTACGCAGACCTACCCAAGTGGTCTACTGACATCCTTATCTTTTAAGTTAGTAGCTTTCAGGGCTTCTCCTTCAAGTTGCTTGTCTCTGTGGTGAGAACCAGCCATGTCAAGGTGCCACCAAGTTGCCTCTTCTTGTGTGCTACTGAGAAACATTTCCTCAGCATAGGCCTGGGCTACCTCTAGCAGGCCTGATCTCCTCAGGTCTCATTTCTTACCTGTGTGCCCTTACAACATCATAGGGTTTTTTATTCATTGGTTAAAAGTCAGAAGGCTAAAAAATTAAAGGCTGCATTGCAGTCAGACAGATTTCTATAATCTGGTATGGGACATAAAATGAGTGATGCATGTTTGATGGCACAAAGGGGACATATGAATCTCCAAGGCCTTCTGGATATAATTGGTATACCTCACACAGGTAGAGGAAATGAAACCCAGCGTGGGTCTGTATTGTCCCAGTGCAGCAGACGATGAAGTGCACTGCCTGCCACATAGGCCCCAAACTTTCTCTTAGCAGGAAGGAAATTATTTGTTAGAGGTGGAAGCCTAAAAGCGAGCAGTGTACACAACTGGGGCAAAGCTTGAGAGCATCTTAAACTGACTAGATCTTAAAGTCATGGTAGAAGCTGAAGAAAAGCTTTTTACCAGCTCTCAGCGTGACAATTCCCCTCCACCAGAACAGTCGCACCAGGTTCCACACCACTGCAGCCCACAATGTGCCTGAGCTACGTTCCCTTCTTCACTTGATATATTTTTTCTCTCCGTAAATCTCTGCCATTTAAGGATTCCCCATTGTTAGGGGAAACACAGCTATTGTTAAGGTTCCTCTCAAACGCCTTGGCACCTCACAAGTCACATACAGGGGTGAGGGGAGGGCTCCTTTACTTTGTAACCAAGACAAATTGTGATCTGTTTTACTGTTTGACTTGAAGCAAGCAAAAGAGCTAAACTGTTTTTATACACGTTTCTATAATGCAAGACACTTTCAGTGATTCAGGTAGAATAAAAGCACTCAAGTTAGTTCACCAATTTGCATAAGTAAAGTCGTTTAAGTTATGATAAAAGGGTGTTATGACCAAAATGTTATTATTAGAAACCAACACCCTGAAAACACTAACTACTGAAAAATGTTTTTGTCTACTTTTATAAATTATCCAAACGTTGTTCCTCATCCATTACTGACAATAAAACCTGAGTGACATGCATTATGCATTAAATATTTTTATAATCATTCAGAACTATTTGTATTAAACAGTGATAGCAGATACTCACTTAAGATTTAAAAATGTTAAAGTTGATACAGTATATATCAGAATATCATAGATTAGATTATGGTGGATATCTTCAGGCAATTTTATTTTATATGGAATGGAAGGATGGAAGACTAAGCATTTTTAATCCAAAAACTCTGCTCACGATTTGACCTAAACTGATAAAAGTCGAGAAGTTCGTATCTGAACTTGTCACTTCAAGGTGAACTAACAATCTTTAGCAGTAAAGGACAAAAAGTCAAAATCAGCCACATAGTATATGAGCAGAGGTAAAAAATTCAAATAACTTTACATTTAGAAAATGAAACTTGGAGCCAGTAGCCACTGGCTACTGTATCAAACTCTGTATCAAAGATGCTACGACACTCTAGCTGTTAGGTAACCTGTGAGATGAATTAGTGGGCATCTCTATTGCAGCAGTCCAGTCACGCAACTGGTATTTTTGCAGAATCAACAGAGAGGATATGAATGAACTGTTCTCTAATTATTCTGGCAAGACAGAGGAGGACATTTTGCACTTCATTCTCTGGTCTCATCAATTTGACATCTTTATAACTGTTAAATTAATTTTTCTGTACTTCAGGAGTCTGTTTTAGTTCTTAATCTTATAAGGATGAAATTCACCCTGCTTTACAAGGTCTTAGAAGGTCCCCAGTGCAACAGATCCATTGATGTTCTAGTGCCCACGCTGAGGACAGGTAACTGGAGGAAACTGTGGGTGCTGCAGATTTATTTTTTTCCTGGGACACTTCATAATATTCCGCAAGAAAGCATACCTAGGCCTTCTGGGAAGACATAAGGGCACTACTGACAGACAATGGATCTATCCAGAGACATGCAGCCAAGATTGTGTAAAAGATACCAAACCATCTTTAGCCCAACACTTCTCGGTAATTCTTTTTGTGTGTGTATATACTACAGACTTAAATATACCCAAACTAGTTTGGGTATTTTGGCATCCCATGAGTCTTTACTGTTCACTGTAAAAATGTTATTGCTTGTATTACTCCAGAATAAACATATAAATAGAACTACAATCCTGCCACAGGAAAGACCCTTATTTCCTTTCAACTTTCTTCTTGGTTACACCAGGTTGCTCACCCAGAACTCGACTGAACTAATCTTGTCCTTTGCTACTGCACGTAACAGGCATTTTCATGCCATCAAAGTCACAGAAATTTCAAAAGTTGGCCCAAAAAATCAAGGTCAACTTATCTCCAAATTCAGAACTGAGACCCATGGAAACTTTTTCTCATTGTGTTTATTACACAAATGATTTTAAAAGGCATATTGAAAGAAGCAGGCAGTTCTGGCCAAGAATAGCTTTTACCTCCACTGTAAAGAGCCCGTTACAGATCCATGGTTGTTTATATGAGTGCTGCAATTAGAAATATACCCTTTAAAAAAATCCTTTCTACGTAATTTTCATGATGAATAACAAAAAATGGCATCAGGTTCTTATTTTTTCTCCTTTAGTTTATTAATATTATTAATTATTAACAATAACAGATACAAATGGATACCAACAGTCCAGGGAAAGTGAAGTATCTTTTTAAATTGGGTTTTAGTGTTTACTGGTTTTCTTAGATGTTACAATTTGGGTCCAACCATTCCTCTTTCTTATTAACATGCTTTGATACTAAATACCCTTAATACATAGAAGGCATCCTACTTAAATTTGGTTTTTTCCCATTGAGATCATGACAAAAATGTGGGAATGAGACAGTGGGTGATTACTGAACCAAAACAGCTGCTTACCTCAGTCCAATTCTGTTCATAAAGAAGTAAATGAGAAAATTTTGCCTTTCAGTCCACGGAGAGAAGATGCAAGCCCTAAATGAAGTAGCCACAATGCTATTATCTCTGTCTTAGAGCTATTCAACCGAAGAATACTCTTATACAATGTTAATAAATTACATTTCAAAAATGGTGTTTTGCTAATTGATTTTACCCTTGTATATTAGTAACATTCAAAAAAGACTACCAAAGCTATATAATAATACCATTTGTTCCTTTGTCATACTAGCATAGAGATTTTTCATGATTTCAAGGTCACAGGTAAAACCACCATATTGTACAAATCTAAAGAAAACAACAAGAACACTAACTTCAAATATTATAGAAACATGTCAACTACTAATTCAAAGAACCAAATATATGTCGTCATTACATGCATATACTGTATTACATCATTTCATGAATTTGAAAATTGATGGAGGAATGAGAAACCTTGAAGCATGTTTGTTTCTGGCACTGACTAATGCAAAACATAGAACTTGCAGCAGCACCGGCATATTTAAATTCTGACAAGAGAGCACAGCACCCTAGACGGGAATGAGATGATCCTCTTGATTTTGACTACGCTATTATACAGCAAGACACACTGCATGATGTTGGAGCTTTTCTACAGGGAATGTGAGATTAAGTTCTTGTATTTTTATGCCATGGTAATGCATTAAATTACTATCTTACCCTCATTAAAACTCTTTGTAATTGATAACTAAATACCAGGACCTCATTTTACAGATACAGAGCCACACAATAAAGTAGCACACTGTTAATGGTAAACCTGGAAACGCAGCTTAAGAATTGCTAACTCTTGTCTAGTCTCTGTTCTTCTGTGGCCACAATTTAATAAGTTTACTTGAACAGACTGCTTATTTACCGTAAGGACTTGTGACCTTGGCCGAGCTCCTGTTGCCTTTAATCTCTGCTCCTGACACTAAAGGTAGTACATTTATCAGAGTTGGGAGTACCTGAATGAAGCTGGTCAGGAAAAAAACTCTTCACACTCATATGCTTATGCCTACTTTGTTATCCATTGAGGATATGAACTCTCTATGAATGAAACAGAAAAAGAAAGAAATATGTTTTTCGTGGAAAGAAATGACATAAAGGGTAACTCTCTGCTCAGTTAATGAAAAATAACTATTACAATTAGATGAAGTAAGGCATGTGCTTAGTTGTTTCTTGTTCTTAGTCTGCTTCAAATCCTTTAACAATTCAGGGAATGGGCAGCTTTGCAAGAGGACTGGTTTTATTTCTCTTAAAAATGTATCTTCATTAAGACAGGTAATTCTCACAGGGAAACTCTCACAATGCAAAATATACTTTTTTATTTTTTGTTGATTTCCCTACAACTCATATTCCAAAAATTTGCTGGAGAAAACAGCAAATATGCAAAAACCACACAAGAAAGTACACTGCTTTTTGAAGAACAAGTTTTCATTGTTCAGCCCTTCTTCAGGTATTGAAAGTAGTGACCAAGAAGAAATGATGCTACGGACACAGAAAAATTTATAAGCAGAGTTTGTATTACCCCCTCATAAGTAACACTCCTCTTTTTGACATCTTGTAGGATTTTAAACTTATCAGGTGATTATTTTTTTTTTCCCCTCTCAGCTTACTGGTGGCTCACTCATTTTGTCTCACTAGACCACAGGGCAGAAGTGGCTAGGTGCATACTTTTAAGCTAAACTTCCATTTCCTAGTATTTGGCACATTTTCTTCCTCTCCTTTTCTTTCTTTACCTCCAGGTAAGCCACATAGCACAACAGTGAGCAAAGAGGTGAGATTCCGGTTGAAATGATGTAATGCTGAAAATTAAATTTACACACAAGTGTTCAGAGTCTGGGTCATAGCTGGGTCACTCCTCTGAGTGGGAGGCAATCCAGCAAGGAGCACTGGATAATGATTTCTCTATGCTGAGGCCCCTTTCATGAAATATAGCACAAAGCTCTACCTTGATATCTGAATCTAATCTGATTCAATGTGTGTAAGTATTTGGATTGGTTGTGTGGTAGTACGGGGTTATATTACTTTGTTACGTGCTCTACTGTGTCTCCTTTTCCTTTCAACCTGCTAGCATCCAGAAATAAGCTTTCCAGTATCTGAACCCTTACCCAGAGATAGTAGTTTAGATAAGGGCTTGCTGAGGCTTTTTACAGAATACAGTATATTGTTTAGAGTTTGGGGGGGGGGCGGGGGGGGGG
>VFFE01008282.1:246889-265662 GCA_008921705.1 Burhinus oedicnemus | reverse complement strand
GAGGGGGGGCGCGGAGAGGGACAGGCTCAAGCGTGGGCGCGGCAGGATAACTATTTCAGCTCCCCGGCCGTTCCCTTTCAAGTACCGGCACGCATTTGTACTTCGGGGGCCCCTATTCGTCCCTTTTCTCCTCTGTGGAGGTTGTCGGTCCCCCTCTGCGTAGCTCGCTGTTCGAGGGACCGAAACTCGAAAGGGAGCGGGCGGTGGGAAGGGTGTGTCCGTGGGAATGAATGATTTCATTATGGTCTCTGCGGAGCGAGGACACCCCTCTCCCCCCGAGCCCGGCTCGCCGGCTAACTCGGGCTCCGTTTATAAATAGCGTCAGCGGTCAGGGCGCAGCGATGCTGCAGTCGCTATAGTTCACGGGCGGGTTTGTGCGCCTGCACGGCCGGAGCGGCGGGGAGGCAAACGCCGAGGCGCCGAGCTCCGCGGGCCGCTGCCCGTGCTGCCGGGGAAGCAGCGGGCGCTGAAGGCGGCCGCGGTGGGCTCGCAGGGATAGAAAAATCCCCAGCCCTTTTTAAAGGCTTTGTGGAAAATGGTGCATGCAGGGGAGGGGGCTGTCAGGGTGATGAATGCGCACAAAATTGTTCGTTACTTCCAGGCTGTTCTCTGCGAAAACGTACGGGACGAGTGTCCTAGGTATGCCCCGGGGCTTTTCTTAGACCCCGATTAAACCTCTGTCTTTGTGTGTCCTTCTGATTTCCGCAGCTGGATGCGAAAAAGAGTCCCCTGGCCCTTTTGGCACAAACTTGCTCGCAGATAGGGAAGCCGGACCCGTCTCCTTCCTCCAAACTCTCCTCGGTCACCTCCAATGGCTCCGGAGGCGACAAGGACTCCAAGTCGGGCCCCTTGAAGCTCAGCGACATCGGCGTGGAGGACAAGTCGAGCTTCAAGCCGTACTCCAAGCCGGGCGCGGAGAAGAAGGAGCCGGGGGCGGCGGGCTGCGCGGGCGCCCCCGCCGCGGGGGTCGCGGCCGGGGAGAAGTCGGGATTCCGGGTGCCGAGCGCCACCTGCCAGCCGTTCACCCCAAGGACAGGCAGCCCCAACTCCAGCGCCTCCGCCTGCTCGCCGGGGCTGCTGCCGGCCGAGGGCAAAGGCGGGGAGGACAAGAAGGACTCGGAGGGCTGCGGAAAGAGCGGCAGCTCCGGCTCGGAGGGAGGCCCGGGCACCACCAGCATCAGCCACAGCCGGATTAGCGTGAGCTGTGCCGGGATTAACGTGGAGGTCAACCAGCACCAGGAGAGCACGCCAGGCTCCAAGCCCATCGCCTCGGACTCCGCCTCCTCCTGCAGCAGCACCACCGCCACCTCCTCCACCTCCGTCCTGGGCTCCGGCCTCGTGGCCCCCGTCTCCCCTTACAAGCCGGGCCAGACCGTCTTCCCCCTGCCCCCGGCGGGCATGAGCTACCCGGGGACGCTGGCTGGAGCCTACGCCGGCTACCCGCCCCAGTTCCTGCCGCACGGAGTGGCGCTGGACCCCACCAAATCCTCCAGCCTGGTGGGGGCCCAGTTGGCCGCCGCCAGCAGCCTGGGCTGCAGCAAGCCGGCGGGGTCGAGCCCGCTGGCGGGCGCGTCGCCGCCGTCGGTGATGACGGCGAGCCTGTGCCGAGACCCGTACTGCCTGAGCTACCACTGCGCCAGCCACCTAGCAGGCGCCGCCGGCGCCTCCTGCGCCCACGACCAGGCCCTCAAGTCCGGATACCCCCTCGTCTACCCCACCCACCCTTTGCACAGCGTCCACTCCTCGCTGACCGGCGCCACGCCGCCCTCGCTGACCGGCCACCCTTTGTACCCTTACGGCTTCATGCTCCCCAACGACCCCCAGCCACACATCTGCAACTGGGTGTCGGCCAACGGACCCTGCGACAAGCGCTTTGCCACCTCGGAGGAGCTGCTTAGCCACTTGCGGACCCATACTGCCTTCCCGGGCACCGATAAACTCCTCTCCAGCTACCCCAGCTCCTCGTCGCTGGCCAGCGCGGCAGCCGCGGCCATGGCGTGCCACATGCACATCCCCACGACGGGCGCCCCAGGCAGCCCGGGCACGCTGGCCCTGCGCAGCCCGCACCATGCGCTGGGACTCGGCAGCCGCTACCACCCCTACTCCAAGAGCCCCCTGCCCACCCCCGGGGCCCCCGTGCCCGTGCCCGCCGCCACCGGACCCTACTACTCCCCTTACGCACTCTACGGGCAGAGACTCACCACAGCCTCGGCCCTGGGGTACCAGTGAGCGCAGGCATTGGGGCTGTGACACACAACACAACACAGAGTCTAGCGGTGAGGGAAGGAAGCCCTGCGAAACTTTATAAAAGTTGGAAAGAAAAAAAAAAAATCTGACTTTTTATAAAATAGTGTTCATTTGAGGACTGGATCCATGAGCACTGTATTTATTTATGTTAGCTTCAAGCGGGACAATGAATCATAAAGTGCATTACTTAACTGAGCTCAATAGGTAAAAGTGGAACACCCATTGTAGAATATAAATAAAAAGATAGAGGTCTTCTCTTTAATGTTACTTTAAAATTGCTATGATTGTATTGTACGTTCTTATTTAATGTCTCATTGAAACAAAAAAATTTACATGCATGTTTGTTACTAAAAAACAACTCGCAATTTGTCAGTTATAATTTCAAATTGCAATTATTTTTAAGGTGTATACCCTTGAAAGAGAATTGGTATTTTTTTGTATGTATTCTGGAAGAAAAACAAAAACAATTCTATTCCAAAAACCTCATTTGCCTTATTTTGTTCTTTAAAAGGAACACTTAACTATTTTTAATTTTTAAGTCCACCCTGTAAAAAGGGTTAAGTAAGGTTTACGTCATGTACTAAAATAGACAATGTATCGCTTTAAAGATTAAAATTCCGTATATTTGATGTATTAAAAGGTTTTACTTTTTTTTTTTTAAATACGCTTTGATTCTGTTATAAAACCCGAGTAGGTCTTGGATGGAGGCAACTGCTAATTTCTCCTTAAGCGTTTATTCAATTTTAATTAAAAATAATAAAAAAAAACCCCAAAGTTTTTTTATTGTAACCCCAGGGCTCTCAAAAAAAAAAGAAAAAAAGATCAGACGGGAGTATTTTTTTTCCTTTCAGTAGAATTCATAGGCACGACATAGGGAAACTGAGAATCGGTTAAATCTCTTTCACTTCCCTAAGGAAGATTTAACTTTTTTTTTTCTTCTTTAAAAATGTTTTTGCTGTGAAAACCTGTTTTTTAAAACTGGGTTTCAATTCAAAGAGACTTCGTTCTTTAGAAAGAAACAGGGAAGGCAGGACGTATCTGAAAGAGTAAGAAGATTATCTGAAAGCTTTTTTTACAGTGTAATGCATAACTATTCGTTTCTTTTTCTAAATGAGAAGTTCAGAAGCAATTAGGGAAGCGCTGTTTGATCTCATCCAGTTTTTCAATTTCTTTCTTCAGTTCGAACCGCAGCACAAATGATCATCACACGTTAAAAAAAACCAAACCCCCCAAAAAACCCCAAAAAACGGACAGCTCTGAAAACTTCTTTTCTTTTAAAGAGGAAGGGAAGGGGGAAAAAAAGAAGTCCGTCCATTATTTGGTCCGAATTTGCCCGTTGCTGAAGTACAGTGCCAAACTCGACGTGATGCCGAGAGGGGCTGTCCCTGCCTGCGCCGCGTCTCTGCCTCCCCAGCCCGGGCTTCCCAGCGCCCCGGGCCACCGCCCGGCTCCGGCTCGTCGTCCTGCACTCAGGTAGGAGCGGGGGCTGCGACGGAAAAGCCAGAGCAGCTACCGAAACTGCGGAACAAACTGTTGCCGCCGAGATAGACGGAAAAGCGATACTCAAGCCCGTAAAGGCAATGCCAGCGAAGGGCTTTGCTTCCGCGGTCTGCCAGGCGCTTGCAGGGAGCGGCTCAGGCGGAGCCGCGTACCTGCTGTCCCTCGCACAGCCCCTCTCCCCCCGCTGCGGGCTGCCCTCGTCCCGGCGCGACGCGCTGGCAGGGGGAAGAGTTGCAAGCGGCGACTTTGCTTGACAAATCACTGGGTTTTCTCCCTCGTTCTGTATCCCCCGCAATATAATTACTGTTCAAAGTTTCCCGTGGTGCCCAGATGCTAATTAGTCTAATACATTTACTCCAGACAATTAGTGGAAGTTAGCGTTAATGTGCAAAGGAGAGGAAAGCGGCAAGCTAATGCAGCTCCAGCGCTCGCCCAGCCGTCCCGGCACCCGGCGCGGCGTGCCTGCCGGGGCCGGCCCGGGCCCGGGCCCGGAGCCGGTGCCGTGCTCGGGATGCACACGGGGACGCCGGGATCGCCGGGTGCTGGGCCGCTCTGCGGCTCTTTTGGAACGCCGATCCGAAAGCGGCACGGGAAAGGCTTTGTGTTTTAACCAAATGTGTTTTTCCCCCCCTTAAATGGGAAAGGGACCATTGCGTATCTCTGCTCTCGGGAATGTAAAACGAGCTCTCGTTACGAACTGATGAGTTAGAGGAAGGGAAGGGAGGGCAGTGCTGTTAACTGCACCGAGTAAACTTTCTTAATAAAATAGGAAGCGGAGACAAACACAGCAAGCAATCGAAAGAAGGGCTTTGCGGGTCGGGGGTGGGGGGTGATGGTGGTGGAGGATTCATCCAGCGTGTCCGAGAAAGGCAGAACAAGCTCTCGACCCTCTCCCCACGCCGCGCGCCCCCGCCCTCTCCGGCAGCCCGGCTGCCGTGCGCTGCCAGCGCAGCCCGGCCAGCCTGCCCTCCCCGCTCCGCTATTTTAACCACCCTTAATTTGAGGAAAATTACATTTCAGGCTCCATCTGGGCGTGCAAGCAACTATTACAGATTTGCCGCGATTAAAAAACACCACCACCGCACACACTCCTATTCACTATTTTACAGTTACGGATTTCTAACAGCTGCAGCTCGGACCTCGCTCGTTAAAACCCATCAGCAATCAGGTGTTGCAGGGGCTATTTTAAAAAGAACCCGAGAGGGACTTCTGTGTCCTGGAGCCCTAACTGCTGTTTTGTGGATTTCGGCTCTGAAAAGTTATACGCATAAAGATTTCTGATGCAAGTGATGAAATGAACACTTAACGTTATTATTACTGTTTTGCTCACGTACTGTCCCCAAGATTAATGAAAAATTAAAATAGGTTATTTTATATGTAGAGTGCTGGTAAGGAGGTCTCTCTTCCAGGCTTAAGTATTTGACCTGGCAAGTGTCACCTAGGATTTTGATATTAATCTAGGAAATTTGCCTTTTTTTTTTTTTTTTTTTTTTTTTTTTTAACCTAATAGAGATTGACTTATGGACATTAATGTTTTTAGGTAAAAAGACTACATTTGTTATTTCCGCCCCCCCGTTCTTACTAACTGGATGGGTTGTGGAGTTGACAGCAGCCGCTGGTCCATGCCACCGAACTAAAATAATTTCACAGTGAAAAACCGGCTCGAGAGGACAAGCAACAGAAGGGCAAAACCCATCAAAACCCGAAACTCTGATCAATCTGACCAGAGTCAGGCATACATTAGTTTAAATTAAACAGTTTCGTCTTTCTCACAAATCTTTTTTGAACATTAAACTCATGTAATATTTAAATTAACTCTTGTCAGATGCTAAGCGCGACCGAAAAACCAAAATAAAAATTAATGCATTTCCATCCCCTCTCAAAGGCTTACTCTGGATGCCACTTCGACAAAATACTTCTGATAAGCGACGCTTAGAAAAGAAGGGTTCTGTTTATCTTATCTATGGGGAAATGTAATTAAGCTAGTTTTATGAAACAATAAAACACCAGACTCCACCGACAGCAAAGGAGTTTCTGTAATATATCTGAGCCTATATGGGCATTATGTATCTTGGCTTATGCGTACAAGTCCACACCAAACACATGCATGTTTGCTTGCCCGATTTTAGAGTGCAAAACGTATGTTAGAGCTTAAATACAGGGATGCCTTTATGACGGGAAGGTTTTCCTCGGCGATAAGAGGCTCCATTTTCTAAGCCCGGAAAGTAACCCGCTGCCCGTCCACTACCTTTGAAGCTGCCCTCGACGCAGCCAGCAAGGTACGCGCGATGCGGTGGCTGGGGCTGACCCTCTCCTCTCTAATCCCAGGCTTGTAATGAACTGCACACATCTACGATCGAAATCACCCAGGCAAGCGGAGTCCTGAAAGGCCCAAGCTTTCCGAAGCAAAAGTAAATCTGCATTCCTATTGCTATCGATCAAACTTAATTCTTTCATATTTAGAAGAGACAGAGAGAAATACTGCCTTGGTTTAATATTGTTGCCTCTCACTACAGGCTTTTGGTAGAGCGCCGTGTGGGGTTTTTCTTTGGTTGGTTGGTTTTTTTTGTTTTGTGTCTGTGTTGGCGTTTTGAGTGTGGTGGGGGTTTTTTTGTCGTTTTTGTTTGTTTTGTTTTTAAAAAGGAACAAACGCAAAGTTGGAAAATCGCTGGAGTTACCAGCATCAAACCTCCTTTCCATCCAGATTTTAGGTACAATTTCGGACATTTCTAACCCCAAGCTGAGACCCCCACCCCGCGATTCTCTCTGCACGGTGAAGCGCAGCCCACACTGCTTCATGAACAGACCTGCGGAAGGCGAGCGATCAGTCCTGATCGGAGGTGTCTAATCCCCGCTAAATCTCTCTCTCAGCTCAGTCCTAGGAAATTAGGGGCAGATTTTTCTTCTCTTTTAAAAGTAAAATGTTGTTGCCATGAAGCATGAAGGCGTTAAAAGAAAAAAAGACGGACACTGATTTTGTATGCTCCCACCTCTTTGGAGGTGGAATGCTTTGGCAGCAGAGACAGGGCTGAAATTTGAGCAGATTATACATTTGAGCTTGTGCATAAATGCGAAAAGACTGTCCTAATGCTGGGTATTTCTCCATCAAGATCAACCAGGTGCTGCTGCTGCGAAAATCCCACCCCCAGCCGCTTGTTCTGCGCCTGTGTGTGCGCACACAGCGATGCACAGACTTTGTTCTCTCTTCATGTCTGAAATTCATCAACCGTTCCCCCCCCCTCCCAGCCACCCCGTCCCCTATGTGAAAAAAGTAAATCCGTTCAGGCTTTGAATATTGTAAGAAGCCTTGTGTGTATTTTTTTTTTTAAATCTTCAAATGAATTAAAGACAACCTGACAATGCTGTCATCTGTCTTCAACGTCACATCAAGGCAAGAAATAATGATAACAGAGCAGTAGAAAGACGCCCACTGAAACCTGGAGGATATATATACACATATATATATATATACACACACATATATGCCTTGAAACAGTTTGAAAGAGAACAAAATTAGATTATCGTTCTTAGGCTATCGCGGTAAGAACGCGTGGGATTTTTTTTTTTTTTGTAACTGCTTCATCTTTCCTGCTTTATTTTGTGAAGCGCATGTTCCTTAATCCAAACCACTTCTGTGGGATGGGGTTAGACGACAAGCAGGCACATTCCTTGCTCCTAAACTACTACGACCAATGGAAACACAAAAATATCTCCCCTCCCCCTCCACCGTTTCAGGTTCTCGTTGCAGTTAATAATACACGCTACTGCTCTGCTGAAGCGCAGGCCAGAGCGTGGCACATTTCACGTGGAGACCCACGCGGGGACGTTGTGCCGAGCAGCGTAGCTCCCCAGGAGGAAAGCGGAGGCTTCTTCCCTTTGTCTCTGCGGCCCTGCCAGGTTTCGTTCGGGCTCCCGCCCGCCAGGCGGCGCTGCCGGGCGCCCGGCGGAGGCGAAGGGCGGCGGAGGCGCGGGGTGCCGTTGCAGCGGGAGCGGCCGCTCTCCGCGGAGGGCGCCGGGACCGGCCCCGGCCCCCGCTGCCCCCGGCGGCCAGCCGCGCACCGCCTTCGCCGGCATCCGGCGTGCCAGTCCCGAACCCGATAAAAATCGCTTGTTTGGGGCAGAGGGAATCTCCGATCTAATCCGAAGGGAAGTATTGCAGTATAAATGGATTTAGCCAGATAAAAACAGATAGGCCGGACTAAAAATCGTAGTGCTGTTGGTTTGGGTTGGTTGGTTTTTTGTTGTTTTTGTTTTTTTTTTAATCACGCTTGTAATCTCATTCACTCTGAAGGGTAAATAAATTGCAGTTGTATGAAAAACAATTGGTGCTACATGTGTTCATAACAGATGGGATCTTATCACAGTTTAACTGTAATAAATTCTGACTTCTGGAAATTGTAATCTTTACTCCATGCTAGATGTCTCGTTTCTACTGTAATAATAGAGCTACAAACTTCCGAGAGCAAGCAGAAAAGTTTTCGGTGCTAGCGTTGCTCAAGAGCCAGGGCATGCTCCCGGCAGGCTCGTTACAGTCGCGGCTCTTTCAAAGTTTCCATGAAAATGCGTCTGAAAAATCAAAAAAGGAGAGAAAACCCCGGCGCACACGGAGGCAAACAGCTGATCCTTCCCCCGTGCATAACATTATTTACTAAGGCCAAAGGTAATAGTCCTTAAAATACATGCAGAAAAACTAAGAATGAGAGCTCTGCGTGGAGAAGCCCGGACAAGTGACAGGTCATGCTTTGCTTTGCGAAGAGAGAAAATGTCAGAAGAAGAAACCCAGCCCCCGAGGAAGCCGAGACCAAACTTTAGATTAATCCTCCTGCGCTTCAGATCACAAAATTAAAGAATAAATTTGAATAACCACTGAAGTGATAAAATTATAACAATAAATTGTCCATATTCACTGAGGCTGCGGGACTAATTATTTTCACCATCTCGTCTTCCTATTGCTGTTTATCAAGTCGCAGGATAAATGCTTGTAAATCCATTACCTTTCCATAAATCCTTCCGCCGCTTTCTTTTTGGCCAATGCTTTTGCAACATTAATTGATTTTATTGCACTTTCTGAAGTCACTGTATATTAAACTCAAGCAAGTTTGCTCTGAAAGCGTTGTTTTTCCACCGTCATAGGAAACCCGTGAACGGGAATTACTGAAGCTACTGCGGACTCTAGTCTCTTTTTCTCCCCCTGCTGTGATCTTGATGGCAAACGTGAACTACAAATTACAAGTTTCTAATCATCTACGCTGCTACAGAAAACAACCCCTTTATCGCTAGACTGATTTTTCACCACATTTTCCCATTGTTTTTAAACGGGGGGAAGGCACGAAATGCTACTGGACGAACGAGATCAAACAGACTAAGAAACACTTTGCGAGTTCATTTACTGGATGGACAGCAGTTATTTTTAGGAAATTATTTTCGATGTGTAACTAGAAGTTCAATGCAATTCAGAAGTGAGTACGCGGGCTCTAGGTTCCTCAAACCCTTCTCCCTTTTTCCTCAATCACTTTAAGAAAACTGGACCCAACCAGCCTTAAACTGACTAATGATTTCTCACTTAATATCGGCTAATTTCCAGTTCCTTTACCTGTCACGCTAGCCCCGTGATCATTACTTAAAAGCTGAGGCTTATGTTTAGAGCGCTCTCCCTCCGCCCCACGCCGCATCCAGGCAGGCGGGCTGCGCAGCCCGAGCCCCCGGCAGCCAGCCCCCTCCCCGGCGGGGCCGGGCGCTGCCCGAGGGCGAGCTGCGCCTTCGCACAGCCCTTCGCAAGCCGTTGCCGCCAGACCTAACTGGGCAGCCTCCTCTCTGCCGGCCGTTTCCTACGGACTCACTTCAAGGTACTTCAGTGACGCAAGAGCCTTGTAAAATGAATAGGGATAATTACTGTAGACCACAGAAGACATGCAGAACTGACTGTTTTAGGTAGGACAGCAAAACGCCGGTTCATAAACCTATCCTTCGTATTACAGGTTCAGCGTTTGTACCTTATCCTTAGCCGCCCAGCCTTCTTACTCACGTACGCTGCTACCCACTAAGACGTTTTGCAAAGGTAAACGCATCAATTACTAGTAGTGCCGTCATTATTTACACTGGGAGGAGGAGGAGGGGAAGGACAGGGGGAGAAAGCCCGAGAGCTGTGCCCTGCCTGAGTCTAACCCTTGCGGGGCGGCGGGCGGGCAGCCCGGGCGCAGGGCGGGGCTCACGGCCCGGGGCGCGCTCGGTCACCCCCCCCGCCCCGGGGCCAGCCCCCAGAACCCTGCCGCGGCGCCTCAGCACGGCCCTCATCGGCGCTTGGCCTCTTGGCTGAGACGGGGTCCGAGAGAAAGGCCGGGTCACCTCCCTGCCTTCCTTCCCGGTGGGATGCGATGGGTCAGCGCTGCACCTGGGTTCCCTGGCCCGGGCAGCAGTCACCCCGGGGCCCTGCTGGCAGGGCAAGGCCTTCCCGTTGTGGCAAGGCCAGGAGAAGGACCGCTTTCAGCCACTCGGCTTTTTCGAGGCAAAGCACCTTGTTTGGGAAAGGCCACCGCTGCAGTTCACCCACTGCCGTGGCTTTAGAGGGGTTGGTTCAGCTGGGACTGGGACAGACGCCCAGGTGTGAGGACACACACTCTGTGCAAGGGAAGTGATCCCACTCCTAGCACCCTTTCAGCCATCACAAGACCTAAAACTGTAGCTGCAGTACAATGTTCTAATTTCACTGAAGTTCGTAAGCATCGGCCCAGATTCTCAAACACAGCCAGTCTACCTTACAGCTGTGGGGAAAGGTCTCCCCTCTTGTACAGCTCACAGCCCTTAATCCTCTCACTGTGGAGATATATTTTTTTCCCCTACCAGGAAAGATCAACTGCTGCCATCATCTACTGCACTTTTTCCTCCATGCTTGAAGTCCTTCTTTCAAGGCAGAGCAATACCTATCAATTCCCAGATCTGAAAGATTTCAAGTTCACAATTCTCACTTCTTATTAGGGTTCCTAATCACCAGGCTACTCTAATGTGGGAGAAGTCTCCACCCCTCCTTTGAAGGCGTTTTACTTTGCATAAAAATGCACCAGGCCAGAGGGAAAGAAAAGGAAGGAACAAGACTATTTAGTCTACTGGCTATGGTGCTTGCCAAAGCCTGGAGCTCAGGTCTCCCAGTCAGTATTCAGATTTAGATCATGTTCCCACCTACTCTCTCTTTGCCCAAGAAAAAGCTTTAAACAATCTACAGCTCCCCCCCAAAAAAGGTAACATTTTCAACATCCCCTTTCCACCTTAGATGGTAATTAGAGGACGTCAGTCTACTCAGGTGGAGTAGGAAAAAATGCAGACCTGTAGCCACTAAGTTATTAGATAGATATCTATCTGAATAGGGATCTTCGAGTCACTATTTTTTAAAAGAAAGTAGAAACCACCATGGCATGTTAGGTGACAGCAAGCTTTGCCTGATAAGCCCTTGGTAAAAAGGCAGAATTTCCTACTGCATGCGTTGATTATACAGCGAAGAAAAACTGGTTCTTGTAGTAGAGTTCCTGGCTGTGCAAGCAAGAATGTTTCTCCTCTTTGGTCTGTGTTTTTGTTACTTTGTCCCACCCTATATGGAGCCACTGGTAACCATCCCCTCGAACCACACACACACGCAGTCCCGCTGCTGCTCACCCCTGCTGTATCGGGCTACCACAGAAATTCACTGATGGAGACCAAAACAAAGCCAGTCAAAATCGTACTTGTCCCTACACATATTTTTGCAGCAAGATTTCAAGTTCATTTTGTCAACTTTTTAAAAGAAAATAACATTAGTATAGCCAGTTTCCATCATGAAATACTTGAGCTCATGAGTCTGAGAACATTCACAAGATTTTTTTTTTTTTTTTTTGTCCAATGTGCCCCTCCCTCTCCCCCCCCATTCCCCTCCCTTTGCAAGATTACAATTTCCTTAAATATATATTGCACCAGCAGGGTCAGGGAATGTGTTCCAGATAAAACAGATGAGTAGAAATAAGTTCTTTTTTAGAAGGATCAGCTGCTAAATACATTCCAGTAGAGGTGTCAAACAGATTTTATGAAGAGAGCTAATCACATTTATAATTATGGTCTTCAGACTGACTTTACAGAGTTAGGGTAAAATGTTATGCGTGATCAAAAGCAGATATCCTACATACATCAATAGGTTTATAAAAAGATTGAGAAAGGAATTTAGACCAGATGGAGCAACTAATTTTTCTAGTTTAACTCTATCATTTGGTTGAGAAACAAATGGTTGTTGATGTATCTTACAAATCAGGTACTGACAAATTCTCTGAGAAAACTGGCTACTCAAAGAGCCACAATCTTGTTCTAGAGTTAAATAAGTTGGAAAATTGTTATAGCAGGTCTTACCTCCTCAATGGACAGTTAACACTTTTTATACTGTTTTAACTTACCTGTTTTCAGAATGGCTTAGAATGGTACATTTCCTACAAGTAAGTAAAAATACTGGTAAACTCTACCACTACTGGTAGATGATACCAGTAGAGTATCTATTAGATACTAATAGTACCTATTAGAGAAGGTACTTGTGAATCATCATAACTGCGTATATACCAGGTCACAGGTTACGCAAAAAGCTAACTCTGCAAGGAAAAAAATATTTATTCTAACTAAAACACTTAAACTTGTATAACAGTGTTCCACATGGTTAATTGCATTTGCTCATTAACATGATTGTGTCAATTTACTTTTATACTTTTAAACTATTAAACTTGCACACACCCTAAGTTCACAACCTAGTGTGAAATTCTACTCAGCCTGAAATCAGTAGTTTTCTAGCAATCCTAAGGCAGTCAGAATTTCTTCTGGGACAAAAAAAAGCCCTAAAGCTTACAAATTCTAATTCTGTATAATTAGTAACTAAATACGTGCACCACAGTTGTACAATTCATGACAATTTGGAAAGGGGCTTAGAGCAAACTATGGGAATTTTTAGTTTTCTGTCTGTGATGAGAAGCTTCAGATGACAAAACTTGAAGAGACCGTGCAAGGTAGATCAGTAGTAAATACGTAAAAAAAGAAAACATTGAACACATGTACTTCTAGATGTTACGCAAAATCGAACAGAGCAGGTTTTGGCCATTGTATCACGGACAGTCAACTTTGAGCTAGTGCCTCTCAAGGTAATAAGAGCATGGGGAGTTTAAACAGCACATGTATCTGGTCAGTCATCTCTCACATTTTACTCAAAAAATTGCTGCATTTAAGTGATGGATAAGTTGGGTGCATTTTTACCTTGTATATATTATTTACACAGAAAAGACTTGTCCAGGTCTTTTCCCAAGAAAGTCATAGAATAATAATTTCAAAATTAACTAAAAAAAATTTTTAAAATCCTTTAAATTAATAAGAAAATAAAAGAATATTAAAGGTTCTACATGTAAAAACAACTTCTTTATGCAGAGCACCTCTGAAAATATTTACATCTGTTCTGATAGCTAATCATCTTGGATGAAGCAAACGCAATAATTTAGTTCTATTGCTCAGTAATTTAGCTCAGTTTTTGTATGCATAGATGCGCAGACTAGTTGCACACTAACTTGAGTACTAGCAGAATGAGGTAGTGAGTTTTGCATCTCCATCTTGAAAACAATTATTGCATAACCATGTTATTTCATCATCTATTAAATGTTAAACTCATTTGTGCAACATTATCCCAGTCTTTTTGTTGCCAAAATTAAAATGAGAACAGGCATATTTCTGTGAAGTCTCTTTTGATGTATTTTGTAACAGTTTAATTCTGGAAAAAAATGTGTTGTGAGCTTTAGAACAGATAAAAGGAAACTATGCTCTCCACACCCCCATCACACACCCTCGTCCTTGGGAATGCGAGTATGTACAATTCTGGAAGTGTAATAATCATCATCTTGCTCATTACCTGAGACCTCCAGGGCTAAATCACAAACCTTTACACCTCGAGTTAAATACCCTAGCAAGCAGCTGTAGCATACTCATATCCGCTGTTGGCCAGATGCAGACACAGAGTGGGAGGCATAGCACAGTGAACAGTGGGCTACATATGCATACCTACTCAAAAACAAGTTAAAGATTGGCTAGAGACTAATCCATTTTATAGGCTAAGAAATTGATTTTCAGGAGTTGAACTACAGGTGCTCAAGTCTCTTAAAAAAAAGTCAGCTTAACTCTGGTGGTACTATTAGCAGGGTTCACTACAGTATAGTGAAAGCATGGGAAACATTATCTTAGATTCTGTCATCCCTAAGTCAGGGTCCATTGTGTGCAGTGTGACACAAGTATTTTTTTCCTGGAGTGGTGGTTAAGGACATGTGTTTATAACTATAAAACTAGGGACAGAATGGACTACAAATGTTATTCTGTGGCAGCAACATCCAGTTATTTTTGGATGCAATGTACAACACGCTTAATCAAATCCTCAACAGAACAATAAGAGGTGATAAGATGCTTTATATTCTATTACTGATAAGTAATGAGAATATTAGAAATAAGCCAGTTGTACAAATCAGCTCTGGATCAAGTCAGACAAAATTGATTTAAGTTAAACAGGAGAACAAATGAAGTAGGTCTTTAAAGGTTTCAATTTCAGAAGGGCAAATTCTGGTGTAGTCATGTCAGCTGGACTGAGGAGCTAATAGATTGAGCAGGGAGCAAAGTCTTACAAATACTTCATATCAAGAATGTTAAAATGGTCAAAAATCTATATTCCAAACAGAGGAAAAAAAGAAAAAAGAAACCCAGAAGAGGGTACTCCAGGCCTAACTGGATGCACTATCACCTCAATAAATATGTTACACGTGAAAAGAGAAGCAAAAGTAACATGTGAGAAAAAACCCTTTTGTTTGCTAATCAGTCATTATCTTAGAAACATAAGGGCAAAGTAAGAACTGTCAAAAGAGGAGCTGTGTTAGGCTTTGCAAAGGATATTAAAATGGATAAGGATTTTTTTCAGTTGCATAAATAAAATGAAAGGAAGAAAGGAATGCAGTAGAGATTAAGGATAATGCAGGCACGTTCCCAATCTCAAGTTGTTATGTTGCATTAATTTAAATAAGAAGGGCAATACTGAGCATGGGGTGAAAGGGAAATAGCTAATAGGAATGATGTTAGAGAATGAAAATCAGGTGAAGTAGAAACAAAATCAAATACGGTATCACCCTAAACTCTAGGAGTCTAGTTAATCTCTACTCCAACTCAGAACTCTAGAA
Organism: Burhinus oedicnemus; assembly: GCA_008921705.1. NCBI lineage: Eukaryota > Metazoa > Chordata > Aves > Charadriiformes > Burhinidae > Burhinus > Burhinus oedicnemus. The sequence goes on along the minus strand of VFFE01008282.1, from coordinate 250,714 downwards.
TGTGAGACCACAATAGTAGCAAGGACTTCGTACCAAACTTAACCAAAACAAAATTGGCACAAAATGAATAAAAAGATACTTTGAGATGATGTCCGAGATTGATAAATTCATCATTCTGACTCCAGTAATAGCCAGAACTTTGCAATGATAAGTTGAAAGTAAACAGGCACAGAAAAAAAATATATTTAGAAGATATAGTCTAGGATTATTCAAAGTAGATCACAACACAATAAACTTTCTCTGATTCAAAAAAAAAATTTCTAGCATTCTGGGCTAGAAAAGCATCATTGATGTAATTTCTCAACATTAATAAGGCAGCTCTGCTAAAATACAATGACTATGGATCACCAAGGTAAGGCAGCTGGTGTTAACTTCCAATAGAGACAAGGAAAAGTAATAGCATTATGTAAAGCACTGGGAAGAGCTCACCTGAAATACTGTCTACAGTCTAATCACTTGCATTCAAGAGATTAACTGGAACTAGAGCAGGTAGAGGAGAAGGACCGCTAGGAAGATCAGGGCAATAGAAAGCCTGTTTTATGAAATGAGATTAAACAAGCTTGATTTGTTTAGTCTACTATAACAAAAGCTGAGAGAGGATAGGATTGCTGTCTAACTGTGTTAGTTAGAAAGCTGAGAGAAAAAAAAAAAAAGGACTATTTAATTTAAAAGAGAATTTTGGCACAAGACCAAATGGATTTTAGCTGGCCATGAATAAACTAGGTTTGAAGTTAGAAGACGGTTCTTGACCAACAGAGCACTGGTGATGAATCTTTCCAATAGCTGATGCAGGGGGGTTTTTTTGTTGTTATTGTTTTTCTGTTGTTGTTGATGGTTTTAAAGTATATGATGGTAGCTCATTGTTTTTGACGCTATCCCAAGTCAGTGACAATGGCAAATGGCTCACCAGCAATGCTATAAAGAAATCACATTCTGTAACAGCCATCCTCTGGGAATAGTAGGAAAAACCCACACAACTGTTGTTAAGATAAAGTACAACACACTTAAAAAAAGAATTACCTGATGTGACAGCTGCAATAGGGAGGGGAGGACTCAGTAGCCCAGCAAGTGCCTTCCTGTTCTAAAGCCTTGCAATGCAGGAGTTAGTAGATAGGATTAAATCTACCACAATAAAATGATTAAATAACATTTTTGTGATAGAAGGGACTGCATAATACTAATGGCCAGGTAAACGATAGTCTAAAACCTGTGTATTTTTCCTTCTAACACTTAAGACGTCCCAGTTTGTTTTTAAACAACAGAAGTAAATCACAAAACAACCAGTTAGACCCAACCACGTTACACAAAAAAGGCCTACAGAACTTCCTTCTGAAGAGGAAAGCCATCCTGACAAACTGTTACTTTATGAGTTATTAGCAAAATCCATAAAATCTTAAGTTGAATAAATCAACTTCTATATTTTTTGAAAAAAAAAATCCTGCCAAAAATAATTCCTCCTTAAAATGAATTACCATACCGCAAGATACATAAGTAACAAACAATCTAAAGGCTACTTTGATATCACACATGAAATCCTCTGTTTTAAAGGAAAATAATTCTTTATAGAGAAAGTTTACTTTCAATGGCAAAGGGAATAACATTTGAACCAAAGAAGAGTTAGGTAGATGATGATTTGTGAAAGGATTTTTCTTGATACCTAATTTAAAAAGGTCTGAAAGAAGTTAATGAAACAACAAAAAATCCTCAGAGAGAAAAAAACCAGATTCTAATTTCTGCTTAGTCACTGATCTGCTTGCAGTCCTTATCCGAGGTTCCGGGGAGAGCAGAGCACCAGGCCTGCACCAACCCAGCCACAGTTCTGCACTAGGCTACCTGCACCAAAGCCTCCCAGTAGCCATTCTTTCCCTTTTAAAGAGGAGCCCGGTGTGACAGGGGTTGATTTTTCCCAGGTGAGCAAGTTGAATCACAGTTTCTCTCAATCTGCTCAATTAGCGTTACTCAGTGCCCCACACTGGGATGGATGCTGGTGGCCCAGCAGATTTCTGTGAGGTGGCTGTAAAGTCTGGGAGATGCCTGCAGTGGCTGCGCCTGGGCATTTTACACCTTGGGCTGGGGTTCCTCTCACGAGTAACCGGGGAGAGGGGACAGACAAATCATCCCCCTCTCCAGCAGCCATGGCTCTCTCCACAAGTGCCTTTGGGCCCTCAACGGTGAGGAGCTGAGGCAGTGGTGCGGCTTCTCCTGAGGGGAGGTGCCAAGGAACCTTCTAGAACCCCCTGGGGGGCGGGGGAGAATGCTGCCAGCAGGACACGGGGCTACAGGCCCTGGTGGAGAAAGCCCTCCTGGCCCTGCTGAGCCCCAGCTGCCAGCAGTGTCTGCCAGCCCCACACAGGCCGCCTCAGGAGACACGTGCGGCTGCAGGAATAGTTTCAGCTTTGCTTTTACAGCCAACGCATGTGGGAATGGGCATTTTGTGTAGTGAATAAGGTGCTGCTGGCACGACAGCCCTGAGGAAAACTCCAGGTCTAAACATCCCACCTGCTGGCTAGTCCCCTGGCTCCAGCCAGCTGAGGAACCCTGTGTTTATTAGGGTGAAGGAAGGGTACTTTGGATTGCACCCATGCTGAGCATCCCACATGTGCAAATGAGGGACAGCTAGGCCTTAGTAATTACTCTTTTTCCAGGCAGTTTTTACCTTGAATACTGTGGAGCTGATACTCTCTGAAATTAATACTGAGCTTGTGCAAGCAGAGTGACACAAGTATGGGTTGCATCATTCCTAAATATATCTTGATTTTATTGCGTCATAAATCAGAATAGCCAGTAATCGGTAAGGCTGGTGATACATATTTAAAGAATAAAAACCTATCTGAAATGGAAGAATTATCTCGTTCACTGATAATATTTCAGAAATCTAGAATGACCTCTATGACAAGAAAACCACTTGGTCTTGGGCTTGCACACTTCTGAAAAATGTTATCACTGAATGTTTGTGTAGTGCCTGACATCTATAGTCTTCTGTGCCATTAAAGAGGGATGTAGGCTCCCGCCCACAGCACGTAAACTGTAAATGAGATAATAGTACTGACCTCTTTGTTCCAGTCTGCTGGGGGAAGCACCGGGACTGGAGGTGTAATTGTAGTAGGAAAACAAGCAGATCAATCTTCATGGGCTTTTCAGGAGTTGCTCTCTGCTGAGAATACAGCTAGGGCAAGTTCATGTTAAACATGCCTGAAAAGCCAGCACCACATAATTTCTTGTGGACTAGAAAGCAACCATTTGGTGATGGCAATTTTGAGACGCAATTGAATTAAAAGATATAGTTGTTTATGCAGAGAAAGATGCTAATAAGGCCACCCAGTCTGTACTTGAATTGTTAAACCCTGTATTAGAGAAGAATATTAAAATGGAGGTACAAAAACTACACAAAGTAGAAAATGAAAAATTTTGGCTATACATTGAGTTCCTACTGAAATTTTAAATCATGAACAGCAAGTCCCAGTTGTATGCATTCATTAACCTTGTGTCTTCCTTGAAATGTATAGCTTGCTATTTTACTTTTCTAAAAAGTAACCACAGCTAAAATCAGTAACAGAGATAAATGATAGAAATGTAACAGTGGAAGTTCTGGGGCTTGGACATTAATGTTTTACTAAGGCTTTGAGACAGCACTCATGACAGAACTAGGCAAACACAGGTGACAAACACAAATACTTAGACCATGTGAAGAAAGGAAAGCCTTTATGGTTAAAAGGTCTAACATGGTGAGTTGGTTTTTTGGTTTTGTTTTGTTTGTTTTGGTTGCTTGGTTTGTTTGTTTGTTTTACTGAACTAGAACAAAGATTTATTTACCACCCCCCCACC
>VFFE01008282.1:180669-238535 GCA_008921705.1 Burhinus oedicnemus | reverse complement strand
ACTAAAAAAAATTTTTTTTTTTTTTTTTTTTTTGTAGTTTTAGCCAACCTTTACCATAAGGTAAATTAGTTAATTTTGAATTTTTATTCTAGAAAAGTAACTTAGAAAGGGCCTATCTAAGTTCCTTTGTTATCTTCCTTTCTTTCCTTCCTTCTGAGTGCCATTTCTTATGCCAGAGGAAGAAACTAAATCAGTTTATTATCGCATCTTCATACATACAAAAGATGATCAAAGTACACACATGGTGACCCATTTCTTAGCTGCTGACAGTGGAGTTGGAAAATACTGGAAACACTTTTTTTATACTGTTTGGATTATAGAAGGGTCTTGAACACACAAACTTGAAAAGACTGATTGGCTTCAATGGATTAGCCATAGCTATCTTAAAAACACTTCTGAGCTTATATGGACAATTCCTTAGCTCTCGATTTTTATGTGAAGTACTACTTCAAAAGCAATCATCAAAGAAACACCTCTGTCCTCAAAAAAGTTTTATTTATGTGTGTCCTTTTAGTAACTCAGTTAACTTTCTGTTCTGTGTAATACTCAGAGGGAGCTTGAGTATTCAGGGTCGGAGATCATGACTGCATTCTTAACTGAATCCCAGTGGGAAGATCAGATAGCATCTGGCCTTTATGAATCAACATAGGGCAGCTGCTGGGAAGAAAATGGTAGTCCTTTGTTCCCGTTTACTTTTGCATAGCAACAATCATAATGTAACTAGTGCCAGAATCACTTCCTTCTAGCTTCACCTGCAGCAGGCAATGCAGTGGCACGGGCTTGTCAGTCTTTCAACCAGTCTAGCGAACTAGGCAAACACAGAAGCCTAGTGACATCCAAGCTCTTAGGAGTCCTTTGGAAATGGTGCCTGATCCACCAGTGTTAATTCTTCATGAAGTTCTGAGGTACCAGAACTCCTCTGCATCCCTTCCCATCCCCTGCCAAGGAGGCATTGCACCTCTTTGGGACCATCCAACCTATGATCCAACCAGAAACAGCCCAGTCTGACGTGCAGATGCTAGTGCATTTAACTTCGGTTGGGATATAGTCTTCTTGTAAACGGAAAACATTTTGACTAAAAGCTGTCAAATTGCAGCAAGTAGTGAAGTCCACAAGGCTTTTTTCAGTGTCATTTGGTAGAGGGAAAGAAAAAAGCATTCAAGGAGAGCAGATGAGTCATGGGATTGGCTTTCCAGAGGGCTCTCTGGGATTCTTTTAGACCAAGAGTTTTCTAACACTGTCAGAGCAGGGGCTGTGTGAAAGTCAGCAATTTTGACTGTCATGCTATTTTTCAGTTCCAGCTTTCATCACTTTGTGCCTTTTGGGTCTAACTTTGCCTCCACTTAAGTGGTTGTCAATGTAGAATAAATCACATGAAGAATACTTAGGGCCATGCTCTTTGCCCAGCCCACATAATAGAGGAAGGAGCTAAATCCTCAGAAATAAAGGGGTATACTTTCACCCTCAGTACGGCTATTGAAATCCTGGAGAACTAACTGGTAAACTGAAGATGAGAAATAGTTGTTTTCTCTAACACGTACTCCATTCAAATCTGTGAGGACTCGCAGCCCTCTGCTGCTTTTAGAATAGCAGGGAAAAAATCTGCTATGTCTTTTGAGCACAATACATGAATAGAAGAGAGTAAAAATGAATGTCTTGCACAATGCATGAGTAGCTTCAGTACAAATTAATATATTGTGATGGGTTTAGGGGACAGAGGGGTGTCCAGAATTGGACGTGGAACAGTCAAGCCAGTGATTCATGGCTTTCAGTAGTGAGGCCAATGATTCTTGAATTCCAGCCTCTGCAACTATGCCTTGCCATTCATTCTGTTTCAGATGCAAAATATTGCAGGCATTCTTTCTCTAAGGGACACATGCTAAAGGACATTGGGACTAGCTAACAAACTGGAAATTTAAGCATTCTTTACATTTTTGGGTAGTAGATCAACTGGTCTCTTGATGTATATTTTTAAAGAAAAAAATAATAGTGGCCTGATTCTGACTTAGGCTCTTGCATAGGAAGCTCATGTAAGTCTGAAGACTCTACAGAGGAGCCAGCTTCACAGTAGGAAAAGCTTATTTTGTTATTATTAACAGCCTGAGGTGTGCTGATTATTTTACTCCTGGTACTTTGCCATCTCTTTTAACATGCATTGCCACAAAATGACTCATGAGAAGGGGTTTTTGAATGGAGCTCAGTCATTTTGGCACAGATTCCAACTCTGATCATAGGGAAACCATTTACTTTTCCAATTACGTGGTCAAGGCACAACCCCAAGTACTGCAGTCTCCTCTTCCCATATTAACCTAGCAGGAATGGCCAACTAATAAACAGAAGAAAGTAAGTGTTTGGTGAACTTTATAGTCAGAAACTGTACACAAAAGTCTTCAGACAGTCAATTTCCCTTCATTATTTGCATGCTGCTCTTGAAGACGCTTCATGGAATCAGTTTTCAGAAACGTTTTTCAACAGCAATACTACAGATATAAAAATTATAATTCCTCTCTTCAATAGTTAAATTTAAAAGTGACGTGTAACTGACCTGTCAGCTCTGATCTTTCATCTGGTGAGGGTTTAAATCAACTCTTTAGTTGAAAGCAATCTCATGTAAAGTTGAGCTAGACCTTAGCTAGACAAATCTCATTAAAGCACAAACCTTAAACAAATGCAAGGCTTTATTGTCACCTACACACTTGTTCTGCCTATCTAATCCACACAACGGTCTGTTGACCATGAACTCTTCTTCCCTGTGGGAATGGAGAGGGATCTCCTTCACACTTCTTAACTTCAAAACATTGCCTTCCTCCCCTCTTCTCCCCTTAATTTCTCTCTCCCTCTGATCATAGAAACCCTCTCAATAGCTCTTACTCAACACTGGAAAATATTCCAGTGCTTCAGCGTATCACAGATCCTCACATCCGTTACTGTTTACAGGACTGTATACCACAGTTAGGTAGTACTGGGCTGATCCCCGAGTCATTGAAGTCAGAAGAGATTTTGCCACAGACGATAATGAGCATAGGATGAGGCCCATGCAACAAATTTTGTATTACATCCAGGTGTATTTTTATGTAAAAGGTATTTTTCACTTAATGTAAATGACAGGGCCTCAGTATCCAATGGGTATATTCTTTCTAACTCTGCTCTGTGCAAAAAGCTTTTTCATTTACTATACTTTTTGTTCAAGTGCACAAAATGAGGTGGGGTAGTTAAAAACAGGCAAGTAATGTACCTGATGATTTACCATATTTTATTTACATTATTATATAGCTATTAGATGTAATATTGTATGCTCCTGTCACTCTCTGCAATGCGTTTGATGATTCAGGGAATAAATAAAACCCAGGGTTAGCAAATAAATGAGAGCAGAATTGGCAGCACACCAAGTCTGCTTTATTTGACTGAGAGAGAGATGTGTTACATGGCCTGTTTGTTTAAATTACGCCAAGAGTTGAGATACACCAGGTGTTGCAGACCATGGAGTAGAGCCCTTAAAATGTTTGCAAAAACCAGATTTCTATTTACTGGTTTGCCAGAATACAAAACCAGAAGGTTTACTCTGAGAATTTGAAAGACTGGGACTCTGTGCTACTATTTTCCTATCATTTTTATTAATTAAAGTTACAGAAATGTCACATATGTACTAACAGTGACTATCCAGTCCCCGTGTGACTGTCTCTATGATGGAATCCCTGATCATGTAAAATTATTTTAATGATTATCCTAGTAATTCTGAAATACCGTAAGACAGTTCGTTAATTCAGATCAAACCATGTTATCTTTATTCAACTAAACTTCCCCTAAGTTCAGTAAATTGGAGCTGGGTCTGAGAGGTTTAATACGTCAAGGCTTCCCCCCCCCCCCCAACTACCTCTTCCATCAGAGATGGCTAGAGAGAGGGTGTTGAAACCAAGGAGATCCTGAGCTGTTCTTTCAGAATGGGTATGGAAGTATACAGCTCCAGTGCCACAAAGGACCTTAGTAAAGAGGATCTAGCGCAAATGATACTTAAAATTGTTAACTTTTGCTTATGATCATACTGAGGATGTGTTCAGGCATTCACTGCAGAGGTGGCTGGGCTGAGCTTTGTGCTGGCCACCAGCTGTTCATGCTACTCTCCACAGCTTCCTGCAGAGTCAGCAGAGTGAGGCAGATGAGTGATCCTCACCCACTTCATTGGAAAGTCAGCCAAGGCAGTTTAACCCACCATAGAAGACTGTTTGAAGTAATCCACTCAGCTTTGCACTGCTGTGGGGGCAATAACCTTTGGCAAGGGAAGAGGTAAAACCAGCAGGAGTTTTGTCTTAAGCTAGTAAACCAGTTTCTGCAGTGAACGTCAGACCACAGCCTGAGTCAGGTTCAAAATTTGCGGAGCAAGAAAGCAAGTGGGGGGAAAAGACAAGGAGGATGGGGGGAGAGAGAAATAATGAGAGAGAGAAGCAGAAAGAGGCAGAGAGGCTACTCTTTCCCTCTTTATGATCTGTTACCAGCCCTCTGAGCAAAACATATCTGTCTACCAACAAAATAAAGGCTAATGCATGTGAGGCTTCTCTAAGTTTCACCCAGTCATTTATTTGTTTTAGTGATTTTCTTCCCTGCCGTGAATAGAAAAAGATTACTTTTTAAAAACCAACTGCAGCAGCAGCGACATGAGTTATCTTCCAACCAAAGTACATTGTCTAGGATTCAGTTATCTCCAAGACTGCCTTTTTCTCTGTATCTTCTAGTGGTTATAACTTACAACTGCCTGGAGTGCTTTTATTGTCTGGTTCAAACATCTTGATGGACAAAACATTTGTACTGACTCTCTCTGGAACTCTGTCTCTCAAAATCTGCCAAAGCCTGAGCTTCAGCGTGCACAAAACACACTGCAAGTAAAGTCTGCTTAATCTCACTTTGCATTTAGCAAGAGGATATTGGGATAGTCCCAGAAAAATGCTGAGAGATTTCTGTTGATCTAATGAAGAAGATAATAATACCATGTTTATGTGGAAGCATGTACTTGTGTACACTAGTTAGTGTGGCTGAGTTGGGATACATAAAGAAAGGAGATCCCTAGGATAAATTCCTAATTCCAGCGAAGTCAGAGGTAAAACTGCAACAGACTGTAGTCGGACTGGCATTTTATCTCTGGGTTTTTTTGGCTCTGTAGTTTATCTATTAATATATCTGTATATGATCAGTCCTCTGTCTGTATAAGAGACATGGGGATTGCTGTTGTACAAAGAAATACACAAATTTTTTAACAGAACTTTCCTCAAAAGTTTCTTGATAAGAAAGTCAGGAATCCACTCATTCTCCATTAATATGAGCACAAGGATTAGAACACAGGATAGATTATGTGTACAAAAATAAACTACTGCTTATCTTATTGCTGAAGTTTCTTAAAACCATCTTTAATGGTCTTGCAAGCAAAATAGACTCAATAGGTCTGATCTGCCAATGTGTTACTCCACTTGTATGTCAGTGCAACTCCATTGATTTTTGTGGTATTATGGCAGTGTAAAAATGAAATAACACAGTGTTGAATCAAACCTATTCAAAGACTGACTGATGGTCCTGTTCAGAAATCAGATGCATTAAGAAAAGGAAAGTATGTTGAGAGAAGGTGATGTTCCAGCTGTGCTGTAGTGGGAGGATCACACACTATAATAAATAAGCTGGTTTCAATGATAAAACACATGTTTCGCAGTGGAGAAATGATGTGAAATGTCAGGACTATGTAGGATTTATTTAAAAGCCTCATCATTGTCTAAAAATAGCCTCTAGCTTGTGTTTTTCCTCTTTGAGAACTATACTGATCCTCAATTCTGCATCTCTATTTCTTCACAGAATAAAGTTTGCTAAGTATGGGTTACACAGGCAGTAAGATTTGTTGCTTTGGGACTTGGGACAAAATCTAATTTTAGTAGGCTCTATGCTTCTGCTTACAGTGGTGAGGTAGAATATCAAATGAGCTGTTTAGCTGTGTTAGAACCACACATTTGCACTGGTTACAAGGTTCATTTTCATAATTCTTTAAATGACTGGCCTTCATCCTAACATGAAAACAAGCCTTATTCCATTAAGCCCTCGGTTCACCCAAGTTACTAAAAAATGGGCCCTCTGTATATTCTGAAGTTTAGTTCACATTAGCCAGCTGCTTGGTTAGGGTAATTTAAGCCAAAACTAGTACTTTTCTCTAAATAGGTGCTGTAGGCCACAATATGTTGTGGGCTTAAACTGCGTTATATCACTTTAAGACATAAGTCTCTAACGTGAGAAAAACATGTGTGATAAAATAAGACCAACATTGGTTTTGACCTAGTTTGAACAAAGGTGCAGAAAATCAATGAGCCCTGGAGCAGCCTAAATGCTTTGTTAGCCTTTTACTACAACATTATATATTACATGCAAATAATGGCACAAATTTAATGCTACTATTCATGTCAAGTGATTTCTTTGAATCTATATTTTATATTTTACAGATCTTGAACAGTAACATTTTTCTTTTTAGTGAAAAGTTGCTCAAGGTTCACTGGAGACTCTTTTAAATTGCTGCTTTCAGAGAAATAACAATGTAAAATGACATTATGATGTATAGCACCCTTCTGAAGACTTGAACCAGTGCAGCAGCAAGCCACTAAAACCTCTGGGAATGAAGCAGTCTCCAGAGCACTATTGTCCAATTGTCCTAACTGGATCATTTTTAATTAGCTGCAATTAATTTCAAGTGACAGCACACTGAAATATCAAATCAGAAAGCACAGAAAAACACACTGGAATTTGGAAATTATCATTGTTAGATAGCTTTTCTATTACAGAAGAGAACTGGATCTGAATATTACCTGCCTTAATCTATATAATTTTTCATTAATTTCTTTCTGTAATAAAGATAAGACATGCAATGATGTTGCTAAGGTAGTGACAGAGCTTTAGCACTTAGCCAGCTACACGCATCAGGCTAACAAGTAGTCCATACCCTTTTTCTATTGGACAGATTAGTATCTATCAATTCTAACAGTTGTCTCTGTTATGGCTAAAATGGTTTAGGTTTATGGAGACAACAGACTACAAATTAGCTACATTTCTGTTCCATCCTGTCCCAATGAGTTGGTTATTCCTGGAGGGAACTCAAAAGACCTAAGTTGAGACACAGTCCTTATCAGTAGATTTCAAGAGAAACTGAGATTTATCCCTCCATGAAGGTATGTTAGAAATCCTGCATTTGTCAGTGTTAGAGGCATCCAAACAGAGGGATTTTGCTACCAAGACACAAAACAATACCTATGACCACACAAGCCTCCAGGCAACGCTAGCCTTGCAGCAGTTACCCTACCCCTGACTGCCCTGATATGAGTAACCTGTACCCAATTCAGCATGGCTTGAGGGTGAGGAACTGCTCGAGCTCCTCCTTTCTGATCAGTTGCAGTCAGAGCATTAGAGAGTTCACACAGAGGTTTGCTGTATCCTAAGGCTAGAAGAAATACATACCAGAGAAGTGGCTGTCTTTCCTTCTGTGTCACCTTAGCACCATCAATTGGCACCAATGTGCCTTAGAGATATAGACAGAAGTGCAATAGATCATATGTATCACACCAAGGATAGGTCACAGAATTTAGAATACTGAATTATGCAGTTAAGTGTTTCGATTTTGTAGATATTGTCAGGCCATATCTATGACAAATTAAAATGCTGTATCACCTCATTTTGACACCACTAGAGAAAAAATATGTCTGTGAGGTTAAATAGGGCCAAATTTTCAATAAAGTTATTTTAATGACAAGATATACCTCTACAATTCACAGTGCAAAACAAACGTTCTCAAGTGAACTTCATATGAATGAAAGAAGCTAAATCATCGTCTGCAGAAACTGAAATCCTAGGCTGACAACACAATAGACAGGGGAAGACACAGTGCTCACTATTCTGTGTGCCAGTGCCCTTCCACCACAGCAAAAGGGGAGGAAGTCCTCCAAGGAGCTGGTGTGTCCATTCGGTCCTTGCTAACTGCACTGAACTTGCCCAAAGGAGATTTGGGTAGTATCATGAGGTACTTGTCCTCTTCTCTGCCAGCTCCTCTGCAGATGAACTAAAATAACTAGCTTGCTTCACAAACTAGTTTTCAGATGACAACTACTGATGTAGTCAAACCAGTTACATACAGCAGAGAGGTCTTTGTGTAGTCTCCTGTCTTACAAACACCGTATTATTCTGTCTCTCTGGGATTACTTTGCAATTTCATGTATTTTTACTCATCAGATTTTTACAATTTGGGAATTTGATCATGAAGATGCCTGAGTTAGGGGGGCTGGGAACTGTCTAAAATAATAATAATAATAATAATAATAATAATAATAATAATAATAATAATAATAATAATGTTCTGAGCATTAACATATTCATGTGATAGGTGGGTCAGTCAGACTTTTTTTTTTTTTCAGGAAAATGCAGCTGAAGGAGCAGTTATAGTTTCACCGCTGTTTGCCAAAAAAATGCAAAACAGGAACCTGTGTAATTCTGAGAAAGAAACTTATACTCCCTCAAACAAGGCCTCTGTTATTGAATCATGGTTGTATACCAAGAATGTTTAATTAGCCTTATGAAGTCAAGGAATCTACTAATTATCAAATGATTTCATGCCAGCAAATATGATAACTAAAAATACAAAAAGATTTCCATGAAGATCAACTTCTGATTATATCCTGTATCTATCTAAAACACTTTACCTTCTCAGCTGAAAATGTCTATATTTGTTCATGTAACAAAGGCAAAATGTTTGGAATGATTGAATAAAGTTAGCTCAAGCATTTTAAAATATGATTTACTCAAAGCAGCTCGATGGTTCTGTCTTATATTAAAGCCCCCAAAGATCAAGTTTATTTTATTACAGCATCCTCCTCCTGCACCTGCAATCAGAGCTTCCACTAGGCCAGCTGCAGTGAGCGCACATGGCAAGAGGCAGCCTCCTGGGACCTTAGGCTAGGAGTGGGCAAGACTTACAAATGATACAGTAAAAATCAAAAGCACAGTGGAGTGAAGCCTCAGTACAGAAGTGCCATGAAAAGCCAGGGTCTGATCCAGAATAAAATTCTGGTATTTTGGTACCCTATCCAAGGTCCTCATTATTGGACAAATTGATCTTTAATGAGAAACTAGACAGAATTGGACTAAGCTCGTTTCTACAGCACAACCTATCTAATTTCTGCTGCATCAAAATGTCAAAAAATGATTTAATTTCTTTCTTTCTTTTAATACTTTCGAGGCCCTTTTTTCCTTAGAGGGACAGAATCTATCTATAGCTGAGAACCAATGCAAACTGCAATAGGACTGAGGACTATCTATCACTAGAACACAACTTACACATTCACAGCAAGACAGAGGGGAAAAAAATACAGAACTATTTCTTTTTAGTAACATACATGTACATGATTTTCTTGTTACACACTAGATTGCCCCAAATTGTTGGTAGAAAAGATAACCTGCCTGTACTTCTAAGTGCTGGCTAGTGCAAAGGTTTATTTTTTTGTGGGTTTCTTTTTTTTCCCTCCTTTTTAGTTACTTGGCTTCATTAACAGAATTAAAATAATAACATGACCTTTGATGCTGTTCTATGATTCACTATACTCAAGAGCATCTATTCTTGTTTGTATAACATCACAGCATAAATGGTGTCGTCTTTTAACAGAGTGTGACAAGAGCTTAATTCCTGGAGCCTATGAATCAGGTCAACAGCTCTGTCGATGACAGTGAGTTAGAGATTTACAGTAGACCAGACAAACTATAAAAACCTATGGTAGGGATTATGAGTTATCAAGATGTGCTGAGCTGGCACATGCTGCTATGTCTGCGGTCAGCATTATCCAGGGGGAAGCTACAGTGCCACAGCTGCACAGCACTCTATTACTACCAGTTAGCATCAGAGCAAGTATCAGCAATGGAAAGACTTTAAAAAGGTTTGAAGGCAGAGGGATAAAGAAGGGAAATCAGAAGGAAAATGCATGACAAACAGTAATGTCTCCAGGACTGGCAACTCGTAAATCCAAAGGTTGCTAGCAAACAAACTGTACGTTCAGCACTTTAACAAAACCATTCAAGGAAATAACATCAACATCAAATTGAAAGCTTTCTATTCCCTTGTTCTGGCAGGAAGCGTGAGGAAAGCAATAACTGTGGGAGGCTGCAGTTTTTCATGCAGTGATTCTTTGCTCATTGCACATATCATCAAATGATTATTTGCAATGGAGGAATGTGCCAGGTAGGAAAAGGGTTTCCTGTTCTGTCACGCTTTTCCTTGAACTCTATTCATTCCTTTCTTGATTTTTAATACATATAAACCCATTGCTTATGGCTCTATGTACACTTGCATCAGTAAAAGCATAGGGGTGAACCAGCCTTTCTGAATCACTGGCTCTTCACAGACAACAATGGAGTTTGCCGATTCATATAGCTAAAGGTTAAGTCTAAGTTTTCCTTGCTCCAAATTGACTAGATATCCAAAATGAGAGTCAGTTTGAGAACTGAGGTATATTCAACAATGACTTGCCATGCTTCCAGCAGTTTTCAGCATTCTTCACTGTAATACGGAGGAGACTTACTAAGGTCTTATATGTTCAGTTATTTCACTTTTCATTTAGGTGACAGGCCTTTAGGACAGACTAAGAAAATCATGGCTACTGTGACAACTTTGGGGTTTCTCTATGTGCTCTCTTCTGCACAGAATTTAGAATAGAACGAGAAGCCAGGGGTATGATATTTATTCCTGGCATGAGTTGGCCATCACAGCTTGCAGTTTGAGCACCAGTGTTGTATTTTTCTTTCAATGGCCTGTGCAGGGAAGTTGATAATACTGAAAAAGGTACAGAAAGTCACAAGAACACACTGGTTTTGCCAGAGGAAAATAAAAACGTAGTCATACTTCTTTAGAACAAAGAGAACATTTGCCCTGTCAGCAACCATCTTCAGGAACATCCCCCCATCCATCCAAATTCCATTTTATCTGAATTAAGGTTGGTCCAACTTGCCTTTTAGCCTCCCAAGTGAACTGGTTCTACAAGAGCAGAGAGATTAAACCTTCCAGTGTGATAAGAGGCAGACAGCTGAGTGCTATCTGCACATTAGTAAGTCCACTCATGGTCTCAAATGTTCTCAAACACATATCAAATAAAAGAGCTCCACAGAACACCATCCTGTAGAGTTTCCCATAACAAAGCACCTACTAAAAAAATCAACCCATAACATTCTTTAATATTTATTGGAAGGAAAAGAATTGACTCAGCAAGGATCAACCATACCATTCCTACCAGGTACCCAGGCAAGCCAAGAACATCTTGTAATTAATCGTACAAAAAACAATTGAAAGATACAACCATTATGCATTTTGGTCCAAAATGAGCAAAGTGTACATGACTTCCTGAAATAATTAAATGAACTGTATGCACTTGTGCCTTGCAGCAAAAGCCCTTCTTCCTCAATTTCCGAGTCTGAGCTCTGTCAGGCTTAGCACAAGATTGATACACGGCAGCTGTACCAGCTGTTACCCATTGTAGGAGATGGATTTTTTAAATGTGTCCTGATCTGCTAGAGGTAACCCATGTCTTGTCCTTCTACAGAAAAATGCTGATAACTCAGTCAGTGAACCACTGCCTTTTTTTCAGCCACACTGGGCAACCGCTATCTTTCTATCTGTAGAAAAAAAATAACTGATAAGTACCTCCAAACTCCATATATAAGAAGAAAAAAACACCCGACAACTTTGATATATATGTCTTCCCTAAAAAACACTCCCACTTTCTCAGAATGTCCCTGTCAAATTCTAATATCATGATCTGCAAAGTACACCGAAAATTACCTACCACGTGGAAAGTGGGCTATCTACATGTCTGCAAGCAAGATGCACACTGACCTGCCAGCAGTGATCCCAGTATCCAGAAACTTATTAGCAGAAGACAGTCATATAGCAAATGGTTTTATTTACCCCTTCCCAACTTTTTCAACATGCAGAAGCTCCTTGAACTCAATGGCTACTAAACCAAAGGCAAAGGTGTCAAACACAGGCAATCCATGAACAGATTTACCCACCCCCTGCCAGTTAAAAGAGCAATGCTACTACTAACGTACTAGGCTGTGGCCAAGTCAGCACTCATTGTACTGAAAGCAAAGTTAGTGCTCACAGATGATCATTACTGGCTATGAATAGATAATAGTTTACTATTCTTAGATTGAGCTATGCCATAAAAGCTGTATTACTTTCCTTGAGATAGCCTAAACAGAAAAAGTTTAGGAAGCCATCCTTCTGTTAGAATTTCCTGTTTTCAAGCTATGAATGAATGTTGGACAGATGTTTTCTCATGCAAAGCAAGTCCCCATTCTAGGATACAATGAATTCTGTAATATGAATGTGATTTTTTAAATTTGAATAACTGATTTATGCTGGTGACCTGGAACGCATTATAATACATGGCAGAAAAGAGAACTAACTCAACAGCACAGTGAATGTATGACACTTCACATACTAATAATGGCAGTATGTAAGTGAAGTAAATGATTTTTCATGAAATACAAGATTTTTTTAAACCATTACTTACCAAAGTCATTGCAGTTGGTAAGGCTGAAGGAAGAGATTTAAAATCCTACAGTTTGGTGGCACCACCTGGGTGGGAAAGCGGGAGAGTGTGGATTTTAATACCAGGCACTTCAAAGTTGACTAAGAAATAGCAGTAGGCTCTATATGTGAGACATAAGAATGAATTTTATTTTGAAAGCTTTACTGTGCCATCCTTGCACATCATATTAGACCCTACAATTACAGAGGACATACTGGTTTCGACCCTTGGGACACAGACTTTATGAATAAGTACATGCTTCAAGAACAGCTGCTCAGTTTGGTTTCTGTTCCCTGCACAGCGTATAGTCTACATCCCACATCCCCTTCATGCCTTTTGTGCCAAAGGAGTCACACAGACTACAGAGCTTCTGACCGGAGTGCAAACACTAAGCAATGCTTTTTCTGCAGTTGCTGTGGGCTCAGAACGGTAGGTGAAAGATGGAGAAAATGGAATTGTGGGAGGAGCAAGGATATAAAGATATAGCCAAGAGGCCAGTTTCACAGGGGCAGAGGAGCTTATAGCTGCAGTTCACATCCTGGAAACTGAGTGTAATGTTGGGTATCACCTCTTCCGCTGTCAGCAGCCATTTGTGACACTCTTCAATAAAGTTTGTGTCTAATTGCTTTCTAAAGACTAACACAAAGAGAGGATAATAGCCCTTCTTTGGTAACCACTTGATAATTTAAATGCTAGAAGTTTGTGCATTGGTCTAATAATCTAAAATCCCCTGAAGATAAACTAACAGTTATGCGGTAAGTGTTGTCAGTTTTAGATGTGAAACAATAGATAAAGTCATCTTATAGTAGTTCTAAGTCTGTCAATCAAGATTTAGGTATTGAGAACCAAACTGGCCACACAGTCGTCTTATACTGGTGCCTTTGCCATGTACACCATGAAGCATCCTATTCATTCCATAAAACTACTGCCCTTTTCAGAGCACAGGTTGGATGCTGTGCCCAGGACAGTGCAGTCAATGAATATGGTCCATGGTAGGATTCTACCTCATCTCTTCCACTAGTTAAAACACATAAAAAAAGCAGTTATGGCTAAACCCACTGAATGCCACTGTGAAGACTTGGAGTTTATCTTTCTTCCGTCAAAGAATTTTTATACGCTGCTGAACAAGCCACTTTAAGACTTTAGAGGGAGTCACCAGCTGTGTTATTCCTTAAGCTCCAAGAGATCAACGTGAAACACTGGCCAATTCAAATTGTGCTTGGTATTGACTGAAGTTTCATTTTGAGCTTTAGATCCTTTTTGTAAAAACCCAAATACTGAGGGAAATCAAAGCTGTAGATGTCTCAACATGGACACCTCGTACAATCCTACTTTTTATTTTTTTGGCCACGTCAGAACTCAGCATATAAAATAAGAAAACAAGTGAGAATGGTGAAAAAGATAATTCAGTGATTAGATATCAGGAAGAAATTTTTCACTATGAGTGTGGTGAGGCACTGGAACAGGTTTGCCCAGGGAAGTTGTGGAGGCCCCACCCCTGCAAGTGCTCAAGGCCAGGCTGGATGGGGCTTTGAGCAACCTGGTCTAGTGGGAGGTGTCCCTAGCCATGGCGGGGGTGTCAGAACTAGGTGATCTTTAAGGTCCCTTCCAACCTAAACCATTCTAAAGTCTGTGGTCATACAGTGAATGTAAAATTGTAAGAAAGGTGAACAAATATTTTTTCTTCCCTGAGTAGCAGGAGTCTAATGGAAATAACGTGGGATCACAGTAAGGACTAACCATAATGCACAGTTTTGGGTTGTTGGGAGAGGAGAGAAGAGCATTTTAGATGCTCTGTTTCCTGAAAGGTAGTTGACTTAGAGAAACAGCTCCTAGCAAGAACACCTCTAGAGAAGCATACAGAAGTCCTAAAGAGGTAGGAGCTCCAAACTAGCCTTCTGTATCCTATCATGGCACTTTTTGATTCAAGACCTTAAGCTGGTGTAGTAACCAACTATTAGTTAAACTTGGTCTTGCAAAGATATTTCATTGTTTGTGGAAAGTATCTGCGTAAAAAGAGAGGGGAAATCCAGACTGACAGTGATAACCTGTGTTACCCACTAAGCTCTGGGATAAAAACAATGATCAGCTTCTCATGGGGCAGTTGTTTTGTGATTCTGAGCTGTAGTATCACAGTGCAATATGGCAAAGCCACACAAACAGTAGTCACAGCTGGCTACCATGCTGGGAAGGGTTTGTGGAGAGGAGCAGAACAGGCCTGGCCTCTGTGTTTTGGGCTCTACAATTAGGTACTGCTAGTCAAACTGCAAACCAGTAGAATTTCTGACCCACCAGTCAGCCAAAGGGAAAACAGAGACACAGGCAGAAGCCAGCATAAATACAGTTGCGAAGAGATTTGCTGCTTGTCCGGGAGGAGAAATATAAAGAGATCAGCCTGCTTTATACCTGGAAGTGGGTATCTTTATTCTTCCATGTAACAGTTATCTGGCAGGCAGGCAGGCAGAGACAGTTCAGCAGCTTCCAAACACAAAGACACCAGACCCTAAGTTCACCAGAACTCAAGTTGAGGAGAGGCAGGTTTAACTGGGACTTAGATGAGAGACTTAAATCACAAATCCAACTAGGCAGAGGAAGTGGCACTTGCAATTCATTTGAAAGTGGTTTTGAAATAAATGTCTTATGGTACTGCACAGACCCACGCACCAGTGTTGGTAGAGGTTTTTTTAAGGCTGCAGTCCAACTGTCTTGTGGTCATTAGAGGTAATCTAGCATTCTGAAAAGGAGAAAGAAAGGTGATTATACACAGTCAGCTAAAAAGCCCTGGCATTTAGATAGTTAACTTCCCTGCTGTTTAATTACACATTGTATTATTCCCCATATTAGGTCCCCAAATCTGCATGGCTGGTCCTGTTACATTTTACTTCAGGCTTTCGGGTTTGAAGTGAAGGTATTACCTTTATAATACAAAACATCTATGTTTATAACAAAAATGTCTTTATGTTTATGCACACATAATGATTAAAGTTCTACACAGGCTTTTGGAGGTTTGTAAAGACTTACCTTTAAAACTGCTAACCTAAATAAATTTACTGATATCTATCCCTACTGTTAATGCTTGATGTTACTTACATCATATGTCTGATAGGTGTGATGTGCACAAACAGCTACATAAGGCCTGCCATGTAGCTAGAGAAGCATTAAAAATGTTTACTACAAAATAAATCTTGGAATAAATAACATAACCTGGATTATTTCCTTGTCATCTCCTTTGCCGGACCAGTGTTAGGCACACTGTATTTGCTACTTTTTGTGGGGTTATACTTCACTTATAAAAAGATATTTTCCATCTATCATTCAACAAACATCAATTTCTCACTCACTTTCATAATCTATTTATCAAAAGGTATCATAGACACTTAGTTTCCCCTCTCTGTTGCCATATTCCCTGTGCACTGGGACTTTTAAAACAGACTATGCTTTCTCTTGCAATATGAAAGAAAAAAGAAAAAAAAAAAAGTTCACTTTGGCTCATCTGCTACGTTAATCACAACTGCTTGCAAAGGATTGCCTTATGACCACTACTTCAGTGTTTTTGAAAGCTTTACACATTTTTTTTATGGTATATAAGCATGCTTTTGGATAGCCTGTCAGTCAGTACACTGGAGCTTTGAAAGGATTTTAATCTAGTACATGCCGATTATTTATCTGATAATTTATATTACCTAATTACAAACAGCTTTGCTTCCAACAGATAGGGGCTTTCTTCATCCCAGAAGCACAGCCACCTCTAGTTGGAAATACCAGCAGTTGGTTTTCAATTGGAAAGGACATTGCAAAACCATTTTGATCAAAATATGAAATTGCAGCAGCAGGAAAATCCTGTGTTGAAACTATTTGGAAAATTCGAATGGGCATAGTGCCATAACTCCAGACTGGAACACAGCACAGTGTGACAAATAATGCAGCCTTGTCAAAATACTCAGCTGGTGTAAGTCACTATCACACCACTGCTTTCAAAGCAGCAATGCTGATTTACATCATATGGTGAATGGGGCCCTCTTTCTTAATTCAGGATCATTAGAAAGTCGGCACATCCAGCAGCACAGACACCCCTCTTCATACTGCTGGGACACTGGCTCTGCAAGATGCCTGCCTCCTGCAAGACAAGGCTCCTCCTTACAGTTTTTCCCTGAAGTCTGTCATCCAAATATTGATCCACTGCTCAATTCATGAAGTCTGACAAGATTGCAACTTTTGCTGATATGACAGGGTGGTTTAATTCCAATAGTTTGGTTTTTTTTTATAAGCTACACCAACATTAGCTATGCATTTTGTAAAAAAAGTTTTAAAATCTCAAAGTTGTCTCTTAAGGTTAAAGGGACAACTTCCTCCTCCTCTCTCTAAAGACAAGCAGGTAGATAAAAAATTCAATAGTTTTATCAGAGGCAAGTGAAATTTATTACATGAGAAAGGCCTGAGAGACTTGGGATTGTAGATGGTATTGATATATGCCTTCCAGGAGCTTAACTAAAGTGTTATTTTGTATCTGCCATAAAATATAAGAAAATATTGATGGCTTTTTTTAAACTTGATGTCACTGGGGTATAATCAGAAAAGGAGAGGATGAAATAAAACATGGAAGATCCTTCTTCCCTTGCTGAAGGGAACTTACATACCTTTATTTTTGCAGATGAAAATCTAATGTAATGCTTATTTGGTTAACTGGGCTTCAGCTTGTGGTTTGGTTTAAACATTTTTTGCTGTCTTTAGTCTTACAGGGATTGTCTCTGTGACTGTAATGTCTTTTGAAGGGACAAATTGGCGAGCACAACTATTAGCTGGGTGACATCAAAGAGCATTAATCTTTTGTTCTATAGCAAGGCCAAGACCACATTAGTGCATTTCACCCAGTCATTATTAAGACTGTAGCCCAAGGGTGTAATAAATGTTTTATGGCATGCAAACCAAGGTAATGGAATGCAAATTCCATAATACATCCATACATTTATTTTCTAATAGAGTAAATGATGATGTATTTTATCCAAGAAGAGCTGCTGAACGACAGCACAAGTTCAGAAATTCAGAACTGAGGATAAATATAGCCCTTACTTGGTTTGGGACAGCTATCTGAAACAAGGGGAGAAAGAGGGCTATTTATTAGAAATTACCCAGTAAAAAAAGCTCTAAGAGCAAACACTTTCATCTTATTCTTTAATGTAAATCTCTTTTTGGGAAGGTGGATGTGGTTATCTTACGTTTTTATTTCTAATTACATTTCCCTCTTTGAATACTAATGGATTATTTTGCTTATATTTGCCTTAGAAATATATAGGAACATTAATGCATGGTTTTTTATAAGTATCAGGGAAGGTATTTTCCCAGCAGAACCCAAGTTATGCTTTATTATATTGTATTCAAAATCTGATGGATTAAGAATTATTCCTGAGGTACAGCAGTTTAAGTAACCTAAATAATAATATAAATATATGCCAGTGCTCTTGCTGCTTTAACCTGTCAAACTACACTGTAAAGTTTCTAGTAAACACAGTGCTGGTTGACCGGATTAGTGTGTGAAACCTCTGTAAGCCATTTTATCTGCCCCTAAGAAATGTTTTCATTTCATTCTTACCTTATTTCCTGATGATGCACGGTGCTTTTGATCCCACCTAATAGACAGTTTCATGTTCTTTCATTGCTGTGTTTCTCAGATAGAAATACAGTAACTGAGAGAGTAAATTGTATTACAGAGTATAGCCCAAGTACACACTCAGGACGGATAAGTAAGTTCTAAGACTATAAAAGCCCTCATAACTAACTAAGGAGAATGGACAGGGAAAGGTTCTCAGACACTGCTGCACACCAAGGTCTGGATCTTGCACAGCCAGAACAACACAGTAACCCACAGCAAGAAAACAAAACTGGTTGAATTTGGTTCTCTCAATCTTTATTCCCCAGGGTTATATCTTTCTTATGTCATTCATAAAGCAAAAGGTTTATCTATGCAGCATAAAAGTTAATGACAAGGACATCAAAGCGTTCTAGCCCCTTACATAATTTTTCACAGAAGGAAGTTGTCTCAATGGCCTCGGATCATCTGTAGGATCCGGTTCCAAGTCACATTCCTGATTGAAAGCATTTATAGGCTGATCCAAAGCATACAGGAATTATTGGAAAGATTCCCACTGACTCCACTGGTCTTTGGATCAGGCCTTCTATAGAAGTACAGCATTTAATATGTCCCTACTTGTGTTTTCTATCCTTGAGTGTAGATTTAGAAGAGAATAACTCAATGGTACAAGCTCACCCCTAGCATCGCTGGAGTTACCCATAACTACACCTGGGAGCCTCATTCTGCATATGGAAGCAGTCTGCTTACATCTCAGTGCTCCTGATGGCTAGGGCATGCAAGCACTATTTCTGTGGTGACCGAGTGTTTCCAGGTGAGAGGAAACTTTTTCTGCCAAAGGGAAAGAAAGAGAACATCAGTTTAAAGGATCCTTCAGCAACACTGATTCTGATAAAGTAGAATTACTTGCTGCACTGTGGTTCCTGCCGTGGTTGACAGAGTCTCACAGACTTGGCAGAGCCCTTATTTAGGCTTCATGGCCCAGAAGTTCTAGCATGGAGTGATGAAAACAGAGACAGGCAAAACCAGACAGAAAATACTCTGAACAAAGCAAACCATTGCACTTAATTTCAATAGAACAACAGAGGAAAAACCTGCTGTTCAGACACACAGCCTGGGGTGTTGCTGAAATATGACTCTTTTAGCACACTAGGCAGTCAGACCTATTACTTTGCAGTAGAGGAGGAAGCCAAAATGAGGAAGAAAAGGCATACACTGTAGTGTGTATCTCTTACCTAATTGTGACAAATATGCCGCAAGAGAAGAAATGTGGTTGTTCTTAACTTTGAGAAGTGCAAGAAGGAAAGAAGAAAACATTTCTTCTCAGAGATATAATATACTGGACTGTAGTTGCCAACTATGATAACAATCTCTGAAATAGCCCAGTACTGGTTTGATATTTCTTTACAAGTTTAGTAAATGCAGAAGCCCACCTAAATTACGCCTGTGTCCTGTCTCCTATGCAGAAAGCTCAGGGATTATGAGCTGTGAGATTACCTGGAATACTTGACTGCAGTCCTTGCTCTCTGCACTTTCAGGATTCAGAGACCCTCTTGCAGGGTAGATTGAAAGCAGCATGTTGGGTCTTGCAGTACTGCACCATGGAGCTTTCATCGAGTACCCAGGGGCTACTGGAAATTTTTAGCTGCAGTGTCCTCTATGACTTGGCATAACTTTAATTCCTCCTTATACTTTACTCATAAGAATCATAAAATTATGCAGAGTAACTGCCTAATATTCTGAGTCTACAAATACTGATACAGATGCTGTACTTTATGTAACTGAACAGCTCCTTTGACTTTATTTTTCCTTAGAACAGGACCAGAACCACCAGGCTTAGACATAGTGTGTGAGTATAAGTAATCTAAGTTTGGCTAGTAAGTTAAATAACTTCAGTAACAAGAAGGATAAAAGCTGTAATAAATGAATTAATAAATAATCAATCAATATTCACCTGGCATTTAATATCCAAAATGAACAATTAAAATAGTCTTTGGCATGATGTAAGCACTCAGTATCGCAACAGAGGATACACTGAATATCTGACACAGAGTCATGGCCTTTGAAGACAGCTATTAGAAAGCACTTATATTTACTGCACACTTTTATAAGACTTTTTTTTTTTTTTTAAATAATTGTTGTAAAACATGATGCTAACCTAGCAGTATAAACCTGTCTACGATATGGATTAACTAAGGGGTGGAATCTCATTGGTATATCAATTAAAAAAATTTGGGTTTATTTAATCTTTTGAACATACTGTTTTTGCATAAAAATATGAAGCAGATTGAGATAAATTCTATTGGACTTTTTTTTTTTTTTTTTTTACTTCTAATAAAAAAAGAAAAGAGGGGGAAAAGCTTGGACAATACTGAAAAACAGCAAGAACCCCACTCCCAACTTAGCCTGCTTTTTTTCCCCTAACTGAGAAATTCAAATGCGACCATCTTAAGAAGTCCTTTGGTTTGTTTGTATTTTACCAGGGAATTTCATTTGCAAACACTGACTATATTAATCATTACTTCACTAGCTCATTCCAATGACAGTTAGCACTAACCTCTGCTAAGTGATACGCTAA
Organism: Burhinus oedicnemus; assembly: GCA_008921705.1. Taxonomy (NCBI): domain Eukaryota; kingdom Metazoa; phylum Chordata; class Aves; order Charadriiformes; family Burhinidae; genus Burhinus; species Burhinus oedicnemus. The sequence goes on along the minus strand of VFFE01008282.1, from coordinate 217,783 downwards.
ACTTGCAGTTTTCTAAGTGTCAAAATTAAAATGAAGTTCACTTATCGGCGTGCTGCCCTCCCCTTTATTCTGGGAATGAGAACTCTTTCATTTTCTATTTCCTTATGAATGATTAAGGTGAACTTGTTCAAGTTAATGCTTAATTCTTAAGCAGATATTAATGAGCTTAAAAGGTAAAAGGAAAAAAGCACAGAAGTTTATGCATTTCTCAAGATTGTGAGAGGTTTATTCCATCTTATGCTTGAAAGCTACAGAGGTTAATTAACTTCTCTACATCATTAGTGCAAACAATTCCAATTTGAGTTTAGTTGCTTTTCTTGTACTGGTAGTGTGGATTTTAGAAAGAAAGGCAGGATACTTATGAATGTATGCCTACAACACAAACGTCTTAAAGTGGCACAAACGTGTACACATAGACTAATTCAAACTGTTACAGCAAGACCTAGGTTAAGGTTTGAAAAAATCAGCTGTGAATTTGGGTGTTCCTTTCTGAGACAAAAGCAGCTCGGCAGTCTCTGTTTTAAGATGTGTCCAGTTAGCCATCCAGAATCACTAATAAATTATTAAAATCACAGGTACTGGTTGTAATTTCAAACCTATTCCCAATAAAATAAATAGTAAATATCCTCTTTTGCTATTGTGGTTTGGAATAAGACTCTCTGGTACCCCTCACCTCCCCCCCCCAAAAAAAAAAAAAATTCATTCAGGGAGATGGATGCCAGCTTAGCTGAATTGCAGCTTCCCTCATTTACCACCACAATTTGCAATTTATTAGGTGCATAGCATGCACTCATATGAGTGTATCTGCTGAAGCTAGAGGGAATAAAAATTAATGTTGTCCTTCCATGTACTGCTCCACTTCCATTTTCCCTGCACTCTGAGCAAAACTCAGGAGCCAGCACAGTTGTTGAGGAGGTAACGTGAAGGCAGAAAGGTGAAGTGACACCATATTAAGGAAGGACGCTATTTCTAATGGCAAATCAGTGGGGCATGGCTGTTATTTTTATAAGTTTATTGAAAAAATTAACTTGTATTTTCAGTGAAGTAGTGTAACACAGCAGTTTGTTGGAGCTGGGATCTTAAAAACCATGTACTAGAATCTTTTAGCAAATCACCATATAAAAAAAAAGAGACTATATGTTTAGCATTTCTCCTTGCATTGATTTGCTCAGTTGTTAACAATATGAATATGCTATATAACCCTTAAAATGCTAATGAATTATTCTGAGTCAGGTTCTTTCCATCAGGCTGAATATATAGTAACGTACAAAGGTGGAACAGGAAAGACTTGCTTTACAGTTTTCCTTTCAGTTAATGGCTTGCCTGTAAAATGAAGACACCACTGAGTCTGGGCAAAGACCTTTTATTAAGAGACACTGAGTGATTCAGCACATTTCCTGTACGCTGCTTCATTCCCTATATAAGACAGAGAAGTTCAATTGGTTCCAGACATTTTAAATGCCTTTTTCTTTTTTTATTTTTTTTGCTAGAAGATCTCTCTCTGCCTTTCTCTTGGCAGGTTAGGGATGGAGGTTTTTTGACTCACAGCCTTGGGATATTTTCTTGAAAATTTTCTTGTATCATCATATTCATTTATTCTGGAAAGGACTAAACTAGAAACTACAGTTACAATTTAAAATCTGTCTGGTACAGCAGAGTGATGTGGGCAGTGGTGACTCTCCTGTCACTTCTATCACTACAAGTAAAAAAGTTGAGATCTATTTTTTCAAGCCAATTCATTTCTCTGTACCATCCTAGAGAAGAGCTATCCTTGTATCTTTAGGCAACAATCAAATGATCAGACTTAGGTCTACAATAGAGAAACAAATAAAGAGACAAGGGAAACAGAACTGTAGGACACCACAGATTAATTTTGTTAGCTGCTATTGATAGCACCAATTTCCTGATTTATGATACAGGTCTATGATTGCAGTAAGTCATCAACCATCCAGTACAATGAGGATGGGCAAAATGGAGAAACAATTTTGAGATAGACAGGTAAGTCAACATTTGGCTACAAATGCTAAACGAGATGTTCCAGTAGTCCTAGTAATCCACTATTCATTCACTAATTCAACTGAGAGTATCAGATTCCTCAGATCACAAGGTGTGAGCCCCATTAATTTGATAGTTGTGCAATATTTTTGAGTTTATTCCAGATTTCCAATCCTAAGCAATTTAACCTCCAGAAGCCTCATTTAGTTCTGTGCAATACAAGTAGGTGAGGACAGGGGTGGAGAAAAATCCTTTGAGAGTCATATTACTACTTGAAGGGGAAGATGAGAAGGGAAGATGAGAAGGAAGTTCTACTAGAGATGGCGCATGCAACTGCAGAGCGGACTTCTAAATTATTTGACAATTGATTTGCGCCCAATATTCTGCTGAAATTGATTTCAATCTAGTTTTTTGCTGCACTGATGGTTGGCTTGAGACAGAAATTTTGCATGGTCTAAAAAAATATAAATTTTGGGGCATATTTCTCTACAGAAGTCAAAACCCCCCTCATTTTTGTTGTTATACCCTCCAGAAAAAGTGTATTCTTTCAGCTAGTAGTTTTAAAAATTGTCAAGACAGTAATTGGAAGGCTGTGACTGTTGCTTGACCACAGATAAGAGACATTCTGTCACCTGTCATCACATTTCCTCATGATATATGTGTCTTCAAAGCAGGAAAAGGATAGGCAGGCTTCTTCATGATACCAAAATATTTTTATTCATTCATTTCCTTTCTATTCTAGCCCTGGTGCACTGAGATACTGCACTGACAAATACAGGTCGAATTGCAACCAATAGCTCCCTCTGAGCTATTTCCTTGTGTCTGGAGAAGTTACACCTAGAGAGAATTGGGTCAATATGTTTGATTCAGGTGTTTCTAAGGAAAGTGCAGGCTGTAGCAAGAAATTATTAAAGTTATTTATTTAGCAGCATTTTTCCCCTTCTGAATCACTAATAAACGAGTAATAAACGTGTCTACTAGTAAGACTACTACCTGTTAGAGAGATGCCATCTTGTACAGCTAACATCCTGACAAATGCGATGACTGTAAATTCCATTGTGCTCTTGCAAGAAGTCCTGAGCAAATTCCAGTCTGAGGAATTACATTGCATGTACCCCAAATTCCCCATTAAGATTTAGCTGGGGAAAAAAAAAAAAAGGCATTTTATATAGTGAGCATTTAAGGGCTAACTAGCTCACTAGGGACTGTATTTTGTCAGTATTGAGAGAAATTATTCACTCATATACCCTTATCCCTGAAAACAATTGCTCATGGAAGAACTTTTATCTGTGCATACATCAAAAAGCTAAGGAGTCGCGTCCCAGTGGAGTCAGCTGATGGCTCAGGTCCTACCTTGCAAGTGGATTTTCCAGAATTTCTAGAGTATGCTAGGTATACGACAGATAAAATAGGCATTCAGCACTTTTATCATTCTCCTTGAATGCAGTGAGACTGTTCAGTGACTTTACAGGAACAGAGTGAATAAGCACCCAGGGGGGCAACAGCAATGAGAAGAGAGCCTGCATGGTTTGAAACTGTTGTTGTCAGTGCAACAACAGTTTCAAACATCTTCATTTTGCAGGCTGATTCCAACATCTGCTTTCCATTAATACCCACACACAGAAAACTAGAGGGAGTAAAAAGGACAAAGGATTCTTTTACTAGCATAATAATGGTTTAATCTTAGCATGCAACCGCCATGGAAATTTGTGCCTAAGCATCCTCTAGAAGCTTTCAGACCTGCAGACTTTACTCATTGCTGTATCTGAATTGCCAGTCTGCATCCCAGATCTTTCTCGTGCTGCAGTCCCAAGACTTCTGTCCATACCTGCACTTTTAAGCTTGATCCTGACTTTCAGGAAAACCCCACTTTCATGTATGGAATTAGCTTCACTTCTGAGCTCAGGAGCACCAGCACATAGACTTTGTATTGATCTTCTGAATAGGGATTAAAACCTCTTTATAAAAGGTGGCTAAGTTCACTAAGCGAAGGAGCCTTGATCTGGGCAGAGCATTGTAAGTTCTCACTAGAAAGGATCCAATTTTCTCAGGAGAGGCTGATCAGGAGAATCTGGAAACAACCTACTGAGCTGTAACTCTGATGCAATGGCTCTGCAAGGGAAGGCCATGTGGTTGGAAAAATCTGGATAGTGCTAAACTCTTTCATTTTGTTTTGGGTTTGTTTTTTTTCAAGTGTATGTTTGTTGTCATTCTTTGTTTGCAGTGAGCAAAAAGCACCTTTCAGCTTCAAGCTTTGAGTAAATTTTTCAGTGACTGGTCAAATTAGCTATAATATCCTCTCATTTTAAAAAGGACTTTAGAAAGGCTCAACCTTAATCCTTAAACACTGATAGATATATTTGGGTGTGGGTCACTGTCCCACTCTATAGGGGTTTTTTTGCCCAGAACAAACCTATAGCATTGATTTGTTTCTAAGCTTATTTGCTCTCTATCCCATGCAATAGTATTTTTCACCTGCAAAGAAAACATGAACTGTAAAGAAGGATATAGTTACCTTTACATGTCACAGTAGCCCATCACATTGCTTATGAACAAGAGGGAAGATTAATTTAAAAATGTGTTCCTAATTATAAATTGGAACTTATCTCTTCAGGTGAATCTGAGAAACTTTACTATTTTAGTGAGCTACTGTACACCTTACAGCAGAGGTTCTGGTAAATTTATACTTCAGATTTAACATTTCTAAATTTTGCAGCATCAGTGACCCACAATCACCAATTGTCCTCCAATCTCACTCTTTAGATGTCTTTATATCATGACTATTCTCAAGTGATAAATATTTATAGCTAGCTGCAGATGTTGTTTCGTTTGCAAAAGAAAGATTTGCAAGTAAGGAGAAACTGGAAAAAATGAATATTAATAAACTGCACAGGAAGAGAAAATGAGAAATACTATATGGCTCAGATCCATGAGAAGAGCAGGGTATCAATTTCTAATGGGCAAATAATTCATAACAAGTAACATATTCAATACATTTCATCTCTTTTTTTATTCTAGCAAATTGCACACCAGCAGATAGTGATTTTCTCTAATTTACTCGTAATTCACATTTTCCAACTAAGTACTTTCTGCAAAGAGTTATTGGTCTCAGATAGTTTGTTGCAAAATATTCCATAGTATAAGATAAGAGCTGGGTTTAGTGCAATTTTGATTTCAAACTTTAGATAATTTTTTTGTCCCCTGACTAGACAAGTGTAACTTTTAAGGTTCAGGTTTTTTGATTTAAATTCTCACATTTACAGGCTTCTTTACTTTCAAGAAACATTACCAATACCTAATTGAAATATTCTGCTACTACAAACTGTCCTGCTAGAAAGCTCATTGCCTTGAGTAACGCTAGAAGGTGACTGGAAAAGTAGTAAAACAGCACAATGAAAGCACCTGAAAAAAAAATAATTGAATTCATACCCAACAATGAGTCACAGCAGCCTTTAAGTATGTAATGGAGTAGCATTTATCAAGAGCTTCAAGACAGACTGAAGTCAATGCATTCAATAACTTCCTACATTAGCTAGTAAAAGAGATGGGCAAAAAAAGACTGCTCCTTCTTTCCATGTGTGGGTGAAAAAACATATCCACACAAGTAGGACAAAGGTTTGCTTTTGTATTCTTCTTTCCATTATTATGGACCATTCAGATTTTTTTCTACACTGGTGGGGCTTACTTGGAGTAACCAAAAAATAAACAGAAAATCAGAACTATACTGGAAATGCACAGCTGAGAGAAACATCCATATTTCTACAGAGACTTGAAGATCAAAGGAGGTATCTTACATAGCATCTTTATGTGAAGGAGGTCCAGTCTTTTCTGGACTAATACAAACTCCATTTTGATTAAAAAATTAAAAAAAAAAATAAATCAAAAGCTCTGCCCTATTCACTTGCCTTATTCACTCACAGAAACATGAGACAGGATGCCTAGAGCGACCACTTCAGATATGTGCACTGCCCTAGACGCCTCTTTGCAAAGCTGACTTTGAAGCTTCTGCAAGGGACAAGATTCCATGACTGAGTCCTCCATCTGTGGCACTTTGGGGAAAGCACCTGAGAGAAGGATAATCTTGTGCACAATCGCAATGACGTTTTGACAGCTACGTGTGTGTGTATTCAGACTGCAGAACTGTTTAACTGACGCTGCATTCACACATGTGTAAGCGTGGGAGAATTGTTTGATTTCACAATGGAAAGGGAAGGTAATTTTTAGCTCTTTAAGGGAGCTCTTTCTTTGTGAAGTAGGCTGAGGGGAAGAGCCACAGAGCCATCTTCCAGCAGAGCTCAGGCACTGCTTGAGGAAGTAATGTGCAGTGACATTAGCCTGGGTCCAGCTATAAGTGTCAGGCATACATCTCTATGCATACTTGCAATGCTCCTGAGAGGGAACTCTTTCCAGCATGACCAGTAGTCTACTCTACTGAAAGTATTTATCTTAAGAGTTGTACATTTTTAAGTGCTGTTGCTCATTTTTAAATTAGATATCTCATTTTGATGGGCAACAGAAGACTGTGCATGCCTTCAATAAATACACATCACAGAAGTCTACACAAAAGATCACAAGCTCTGACACGCCCAGGTGGAGGCTCATGAATATATTGGATATCAGACTTGTCTCTATTACAGTGCGTGTGAAAGATTGGTATCAAAATTCAGACAGCTTTGTCATTTATTAATAAGATCTTACTAAGGCCTTGTTGGCTTAGATCTATTTTATCTGCAGTTCTTTGCTTTTGGTTAATGACTATACTGTTGAACTCACAAGTGTCTTTCCAGCAAGAGCAATACTTTTACTTGAGCTCTCAAGGACTGCAATAGCACTCGGCCAGAGTGAGAAGCCTTTCTTTAATAAAAGTAAAAAGTTGATAAATAGGGCAGAACTGCTCCTCTTAAATGCCTCTATCAGCGTTGCTACCTCTAGAGCCTGCCCTGTCTTAAGGCCCAATTTTTTGCATTTCCTGCGTGAACTGTGGTCTTAATCTCAGAGACATCTTACTCAGAATTCTGGCTTAGACCTCACAGTACCTCATCAAGTATGTTCAAGTTGTCCCTAACCTCACTGGCAGGTGTTCTAACATCTCTCGGCCGTATCCTGCAGGTGCTATGAGTCATGCGAGCTTATTCAAAAAGCAGAAGATCTGTGGGAATTTCCCCAGGAACCCAGTTAGATCCACCATGAACATTGCAATACTATCAAATACACTTGAACACCTTTGGGAAGACTGAAAGTCACAATGAGTATCTATTTTTCTGTAAAAGTTGTCTTACAACAGTGCCATCTGTCCAACAGTCCACATGATTTTACATGTACACTCAGCATAACATGTAACTATTTTTCCTTTGTTTCTTACCCAGACTGCCCACGTGGTACCAAAGCAGTAAAATAAGAGGAAGGTCATTTGGGAAAGTGTGAGTAAAGTCAAATATCGTAACTCATTTTATGAAAGGAGTAAGTGTAATATTGAAGAATGAAAATTTGTCTTGTTAGGGTTCTGTAGGCAAAACCGATTCTGCTGCCCACAGATAAAGAACAGTATTATTTGTTTTGACTTTGTTGCTGGGAGCAACAACATTCCATGCTGTGGTAAAGGAAGAGTGGGTTGCACGGGAAGATTTACACCCCTCCCCCCTTTCTCTCAGACTGTGAAATAAAAGTGGAAATCTAGGATGTGGGAAGATTTGGGAAACCTAGTAGAAAAACTCCTTTCCTCCCTTACCTTTCCACAACTTCCCTAAATAACCTATTACCCACACCACCTCATTCCAATTTGCTGGGACCTGATTTTGTAGGACTTTGTGCTACAATACAAGTGCAGTTAGTGCTAGCCTAGGCTCTGGTCTGGCTGGTGAAGGGTGTCTGGCCCGGTGCCCCAGCCCACTGCCCTCAACCCCAACTCTCCTCAAAGATTTTCCTTCATTCTAGGATGCTCGTTAAAGCCAGCCCTTTGTTCCAAAGCTATGCAGTAGTAATAGGGTATTTTTAATATAAACACTAATGAAAGATGACAAGACAGACTACCACGTACATTAATCATGTCAATGATATTTTGGTTTGACTTTCACACCATTTTTGCAGGGAGCTCTCAAAACATGCGAAAGTCTGGGCTGACTACTTTCTAATGTATTGCTTCTGTTCCATAGCTTGATTTTTGCAACCTGCCTTTCAAGTTAATGTAAGCTTTTCAGATTCAGATAATCCTTTTGACTTATCATCAAGGCCCCTACACCTTGTAGTTTGTTGTTCACCAAGACACACTTTGTCTCAAAGGGAGAGTTAATATAATATGATGTCCTCCAAAGATGGCTTCAAGGAACAATGGGAAGAGAGCAAGCTGCTGAACATAGTGGAAATTTTTTTTTTTTTTTTTTTTTTTTTATTAGAGACACTTGCCTGTCACGGAATATGTAGCCTGGTAGCTAGCTTGCATCTGTAGTTAAATTAATACAGCTCATCTCAATCTGTTAAACTACTAGGTTTATAATTTTTACTTCTCCTCCTCCCCCCTCCCCCCTTTAGAATCACCTCCATTTCCAAATATCGTTAAAAATTGATGGACTTAAATTTTCCCATGCTTACTTGGACATGTTTCAAATGTTTTATGAATAAACTAAGTTCCCCACGCGTGAAGTCCCATTGCTTAAGAAATCTCAGTGTACTGCTGGAAACAATCCTGGCTGGATGGGAAGATGAAACTGATTATTTAATAGAAGTTTTCCAGCTCTCCCAGTTATTTTTACCCTGTGGGCACAGTGCTTTGAGCTGTACAACTTCAGAAGTTTAATGGAATTTCCCCTATTTATATCAAGGCTATATCTAGTTCTGCAACAAGAAAGCAGTTTGTTGTTCACGAGCAATGCCTTTTGCCTTTAAAGCCTAGTCAAGATGTCTTTCAAAGAAGGCTTCAAGAGGCAATGGAAGGTATATGAAAGAATTGGAATAAATAAAAGAGTAGTAATGTTCCATAATTGGAGCCAAAAGATATATTTTTCTAGTCCTTATTGAAGCAAAATTCACCTTGATATAAATGACAGGTTTGCTTGGTTAGAGACAAGCTGACTGGCCTATGCATGGAAATGAACAATCAACAGTTCTAATACTTAAGGGTCTCTTTTCACCAAAAAGACAGCTTAGAAACCAGGTTTATCATTTGACACACAAAAAAAGGAAGGTTTTATGGACAATTCTGTAAGAACAAACACTCATTATTGAGTTAGTTAGTAAATAATAATGATAACAGCATCAGACTGGTGATTGCTGTCAATGAGTAACAAGCTTATGCTCTTTGTGTATTTATTATTAGGTTTTCTGTGCTCATCAGAAATTGAGCGTAGCTTTGTTCACTACATACGTCTTCATATTGCAATCAATATAATGGTACACTTTTCATAGACATCAGACTTTAATATTAATTTGTTCTTATTTATACACCACAGAAAGACACAGAACATCTTCACTTCATTCAAAATAAAGTATGGTTATATCATCACTGGGGTTAAGAAGATTTTATGTTTACTACTCAAAAGATTAATGGGTCACTCAAGCATTTACATTCTCATACATTTTTATGACAGTGCTGTGAAGTAAATTTGATGTATGCTCAGAAGAGAATGATAGGTTTAAATGTCTAACAGCTGCTCTTTTGAATTTCAGCAGTGTTTTAAGTGTTGCTACCATTTAGCACTTCCACTGCTCACTGCAATTTACTGTTTGCCTGCATTAGTTATTTGTATTTGCACAGGAAGACAAAAGGGAAAGAATTAGGTGCCGAGTAGAAGCAGTTTTACTTCCTTTAAGCCACCTGAATCTAATCAATCTTATGGCAAGCACTGCTGGGGAAAAAAACAACTTTTCAGAGTGTTTATTGAAAGACTTCAGTGAAAAAGCGTCTTAGGCACGGAAGCTGCGTGCACAAATACACACCCTTTCCTGGATCTAGTTTGAAGATTATTTCACATTTTGAAATGCATTTGATGTCCTCTATACCATAAAACCAGTTTTGATGAGTAAACAACCCAGAGGGGGGCTGATTTCAGCCAAAACAGGCCATTGAAATTGCATGGGGTTGGGAGTGGCAGTAGCAGCAGGAAGTTCTGGTCTTTTAGCTCCAATCAACTGAAACAGCTTCAAATGCGGCTGCAGTCTTTTCCTCTGTGAAGCACACAACCCTAAATGTAATGCAGTTGGTACACTTCACTTAAGACAAGACTGTTAAACACCGCAGGGAAACATGGCTCTCTAATCACCCCCTACTATGAACCACAGCCAACACAGGGGCAATTAAATAAGAAAAATCAGAATGTCACTATAGGCAAGAACAAGCTGTGTTAAGGGACAGGGTAGCCATCACTAGGGACCACACAGATCTGCTCCTGCATGCCTCTGCAACTCCTTATTCCGTATACAGCACCAGTTGTTTCATGAATACCTGTGCACTGTAGCAGTCCTCACGGTGACCAGAGCAGGAGTGGATATAGCAGGGAGCTGGGGGTGCTGTACACAGCCCTTCTCCAGCACAGTTTGTGCTGCCTGCAGAGACCCAGTTCTATCATGAAGTTGCATGTGTGTGACCACGCATTCCCATTTGTCCCCATTTTGAAGAGGGCTTAGTTCACCCCTGAGTCAGGGTTTCACAACTGCCTCATTATGTGAGTGAGCAAAAAGACGACTACGCTGAATTCCAAAAGCAGCCAATAAATCTTTCAGAAGCCTAATTTTATTTTAGGAATGGTGCCTCAGGCAAGACTTGTGTGGCTTAGAAAGGAAAATGTTTAACACACTTGCAAAAGTTCTGTAAACCTGGTTTACCCAGTTTCTGCTCTCTGTGTTATGCTATTCTGAAGAGACTCAAAGCTTAATGGCTCCATCAAATTGGGAAATAGAAAGAATATCCTGTCACTTACAGAAGACAGAGGCTGTTGTTAAGTCTAAGGTTATCATTGCAACACATTTACTTCATAGTCAACTTTGTGACTGCCTGGAGGAACATAACATGGAGTTTAGTCAAAGGAGGACTCTGTTAGGGCTCTAAATTTACAAGGGAGATGTTTATCACCCATCCTACCACCACTGTCTGGCTATGCAGAACAGACAACACAACCCTAGTAAATACCATTCTATGCATCTTGCTTGGTTGGTCCTAACCTTCCTGAACAAGGAAGGTTATTCTATAGTTCTGTGTGTAATAACATTACTCAGTGACACCATCTAGTCTCAGAACAGACTACAGAAACGCAGTTACAACAATTAGTCTTGGTCCCTGGCACCATGTAACCGCTCCAATCTCTCAGTACCATGCCCACCATTAAAGAACCACAAAAAGAACCCTGTGCCTTCTGCAGAGGCAATCTATGACTAGATATCATGTCCCAGTGCGCTTTGCCATATGGGAAGTGAAGTAGAAAAATCACTTGCTAGCTCCACAGCAAGTCTTGCTACTTTGGAGAGGCTAGGAAGATGGCATCCCAGAATTGAGGGGGGGAAGGAGGAGGGAAAGGGGAGGGAAAGGGGACACACTCCTCCACCCCCACCCCCCTGCAGAGATTATTTTTCATAATATGGAAACTAAAGGGTGGGGGGGAAGCAGACAGTTTATTTATCATTCTGTAAGTGATGCGCATCTGAGAAGATTCTCAGCCCTCCTACATTTGCAGCCATCCAAAAATCTATGAAATTTGAAGAATAAAATGTCTTGTGAACTTTCAGATGCCTCAGAGAAGTAAGGCCAGCTGACTCAGGCATGCAGAGAGAAGTAACTCAGAACTACAAAACAGAAGCAACACAATAGTCGCCTATCCCTAATCTGGATGCTGGCTAAGCAATGCTTTGAAATAATCCACAGACTGTAGAAAGACAAAAGAAGATGCAGAAGAAGTTTATACATGTCCAGTACAGATAAGTTGACTTCTTAAGACATTTTAAGTAAAGTGTACAAAAATTTGATCTTTCAAATTATTGGTCACTTTATCTAAACTCACTGCACCTTGTTTCCCTGTGCTGGAGGTTTCTGCTGTATACAGTGAGGCTCATAATAGTTTTACACTTTTCTCATATATTGATGAGTGATTTTAAAACATTTATTTGAACTGAAGGAAATGTGTCATCAGAAATACAATTTCTTAAATTATTTAATGTGGCATTATATCTAAGGAACAACTCACTCCAGTAGGAAGACTTAGACAGTCTGAACTTCACCAAGTTGGTAAAAATGCTCAAACTTTTTCCCACAAATATTTTCCAGAAGAGATTAATTTCCACAATGAGGTATTAAATAATTGTAGGTTCGGTTGACATTAAGTTCCACTAATAGGTGACTCTTGAACAAAAAAAATTCTCAAGTTCATTTTTGAACAATTTCATTTCCAGTGTCAAATACAGACTTTTTTCTACTTAAACCCTTGTTATGCAGACAACTTTCCCTCAAATTAATTTAAAAATTATATTTAAAAACCCTAATTGCAAATTTATATTATTTCTATTCAGTAAATCAGAAACAGCCTCTTATTATTATAATGATATTGCCTAGCATTATTTTCTTCTACACATAGATTAGTTGCCCGAGTTCTCCAAACATACATCATTATGACTAATAAAAAAACCAGATAAACAAGCATAGATACACAAATTAGGACAAATATAATGTTATTAATGTTACTTTAATTTATACTCCCAAGAAAACTTACAGCAAGATATAAATTTACTTGCTGAAGAAAATAAATGAAAAGATAATTAAACTCTAATTAAAAGTGTGCTCTGATGTACAGCTGCAAGGATGAGCAATTCTGGCTAGAACATCATTAACCATGTATGTTAGCATTTGTTTGTACTTATATCTAGGCATGAATTTATTTTAAAAACCCAAACATCTCATTTCAGCACCCAAGCACATGCTTAGTCCCCCTAAAGATGGTGTAATTAAGTTGCTCAATAGCAATGGGTTATCCATATGCTTAAAAACAAGCCTGAGTGCTTTGCTGAATTCAAGTCAAAATGACACTTAGTCACAGGCTTAGTTTGTGTGTCTGTGCTGGGGGTTGGGGGGGAAAGCTGTGGAACCAGAGTGCCTCGTCTTTCCTAACTCTGTATCAGGGGTGTGAATTGTGTCAGTCCTTGAACAGAGGAAGCAGAAGCGGGAGGATTTAGCTCTAGAATGTGGACAGACACAGCAAGACCACGGCTTGCCCACTGCTTGGCACCCAGCAGAGCTGGACCAACAGGCATGCACTTAAAAGCAGAGGTGGGATCACGATGTAAAGCGTAGCACGCCGAGATCACAGCCTCAGCACTCTGCGTGCAAACATACACGCAGTGCCTGCAACTGATATCATACCATGCACAGGGGCAATTCTTTGTGCATTGCCTCGCAAGAGCATGCAACAGCTAAAACAGCATGCCAATTGCCTACGCAAAACAAATATGCAAAATGAAATGCATATTTGCATATATGCAAGATCAAAAACATGATGTCATACCATTTTTTTGAGCCACATAATAAGTCACTGAAGACCTATGAGCACAGGGTAGGAGTCCTCCTTCAAGTGCAACTCAATATACCCCCAGCAGTCTCTCTCATCTACTTCTTATGAAGCTGAACAAATAGGGATTGCACATCTGTGTTCACTTCCTCAGACACCACAGACAGTCCTTATATCCTACAGCATCCTAACAAAGTAGACGAGACCAAATAGCTCGGTTGAGGATCTTCTCCTTCGTTACCCCACAAGCATATTTCTGTGGTACCATGTTTCACACTACCCTGACGTTTGCATCAAAGACAATTGACAGATCAGTTAGACAGCAAGTACAAGCCTCTGTAAGCACAGAGAAGGAGTAAATGAGCAAACACGTACTCTTTCCCACCTTGTGGGGTTGAAAAAGTATTTGCAAAACATGCGAAATGAAGTTCACTAATTTCTATATCCAAAGCAATCTCTTGATTACTCTAACTAGCTGGAGTGAATGATCTAAATTGTAAGGAAGCTGTAGCTATGTTCTGAATCGCTCTGAAGTTTGTGCCACATTTTGCAACTGCAAAGTGAAAACAAAGTGGATCTACAATCCAGCAAGTCAGAATGATTTGGTTTTACAGTCGCTTCCCTAGGCTGATATGATGCAAGGACACTGTGAGCAGTCTCGAATGACTCTAATTTTATATGCTTCTGAATAGTCTCCATAGAATTAGAAACCAAAGTAATTTAATCTAGTTACAATGAGTTCTTTGGTGTCAGCTGCTATTCATGTGCTTCTGTTTTCACCGCTATCTACACAAAACTTTTTCAATTATAAGAACAGACAGCATTCACTTTGGCCTTTGGCTTTCCTTTTCTCATACCTTACTGACTATCCTGATCTGCCTTTGGACTAGCAGGACCGTACTCTCCCACTCTCACATTTTTTCACTTTGGGAAAGGCCTCTCCTTTGTAGTTTATGGAAGGAACATCATGAAACAAAATACAAAGCACTCCAGACTCGAGGCTTCAGCTCTCTTACTGTGGTTAACATTAAAGCCTGGATTATACAGCTAGAAAATTTACAAAGAGGCATTTCTGACTGTCTTGAATTATTTCTTGTTAAGAAGGAAAAAAATTTATCTTCTAGTCTTTTCTAAAAGGCCTCACAGGAAATGAATAATTATGGAGGTCTCTAGACAAAGCATTTTAAAAATCCTATTCTACTTCCATTGAAGTTAATGATAAAAAAACCTGTTGACCTCAGGAGCGTAAGACTTTAACGTTTGTAAACAGCACAACTGTAGGAAATTATACAACATAATTGATGCCATTTTTCCTTTAAAATTAATCTCTTGGAATTAAATCTGTCCACACTGTGTTTTAAGGAAAACTCTTCTGCACTTGGTTCTTCCCATTGTACTATATTTTGTTTAATTTCTACTCCAATCAGCAGCCAAAAAGGTCTAGGCTCTGCCCAAATATTTGTTTCAGGCAAGAAAGAATTCAGCACCCACAAAATTTGCTTTATCCTCCCCTCCCGGTTAAGTTTATTCTGATTCACAAAGCTAGTTCATCAAGACTACAACATAAGAAAGCTGTTCTGAGCGCACATGCTGTGAAATACTAATAAAAAAGGCAGAACCAACGCACAGAACACGGAGCAGATGCATCAGGTGCACGAGGAGGATGCCCTTGGTGGAAAAGGGCTAGCTGAAACGTGCCGCTGCTCTCTGGCCCTGCGGAGCCTCAGGGCCACAATCTGGCCCCTGCTCTTCATATCTTGCAACCATTATTTTGCTGAGCTCGCTCCAACAGTATACCTGGCCATAAAAGAAAATCTCGAGCAGTCCCAGCGTGGACCCTCGTGGCTAGGAGGGGAAAGGCCAAGGCAGGCTGCACTCAGCAGCGCTGCGCTTCCCGGGGAGGGCTGGAGGCAGCACCAGTGTGCCCTTGCACAACCCTTTATTTGGAAGAGGGGACAGTGGCTCAGAGCACTTTGAAAGGCATGACTTTCCTGATCTCTCTCTTGGGAAGCAGAGGGAGCTCGGGCCTTAAACTTTTATTTTAATTCTGATTCCTGACAGGCAAAAGCATTTTCTGTTAGTTGCCTTAAAGAAAAACGAGAAGAAATGAAAGCAGAGACAAACATTTCTAAAATTATTTGTTAATATTTTTTGGCAGCTGTATGTATACTACTCTCTTGCTGTGACCATAATCGAAGCCTAATGTTGCTCCCAAGGAATGCAGTGGCAGTATTCCCACCGACTGCAGTGTGAGCGGATCTGGGGCCTTTGTTTGGTCAAAGCTGTTCCAGATGGAGTCTGGAGGATTCCCACCCGGCATTCCAGTTGTAAAGAACGACTCTGCCCTTCTCTTCCAAAAGGAATTTTCTGGCTCCAACTACGCTTGACCTGTTGGGACCAACAGTGGAAATGACCCGTGACCACTGCGCAGTGTGGCCCCTTGGGAGATAAGGGTAGTGCTGTGTTTTATTAGCTGCATACCTGTGTAATCAATGTTAAGATGGTTACATTTGGTGTAATTCTGTTTAATGTTGTATATATTGAAAGGGTTTTGGCTAGTCACAGGACTGTAGCTGCTCCTGGGATAGAGATGTAATTATAGTACACCAATGGGACAGATTTTTGAAAGATGTGAACACTTAAATCCCAGTACTGGTGTACCTACCCGCATGAAACCATACCAGGAGTGTAATGCAGGAAAAATATATGCTACCCCAAAAGGAAATCTGACAGAAAGGGAAAATACTTTAGTCCTCAATGATGTTTCCCTGGATCTTTAATGGTGAAAAATTGGTTAGAAACTTAAATTTGCATTTCACTTCATAAAGTACTAATATTGTCTGTCATTATTAGTGAATTATTAGCCTAGCAATAACTTCTGTGACCAATTGAGGTGGGCCTGGTTCTTAGAGGTCAGATGTACAGGAACACCTCTTTGGTATTTTCAGTTTCAAAAAACACTGATCACCTTAGAGAATTTAGGCTGTTATCATCATTATGTATTACTTTTAAACAAAGTTTTCCCTCCCTTGACTTTGTTAACAACTCGCTGCTGACCTATGGCTCTAATTCTGTAAGTAAACTGATGCTTGTTCGTGCAAGTAGGACTTCTGAGCAGAGACTGCAAATTTAGACCAGTAGAAAAATAGGCACTATCTCCCAAGCTACTACAGTACCCAGCTTGAATTTTCTGCTCCAAAATGTTTGATTTGACAATACCGTAAACCATTGCCAAGCTCTCAATTCAGATGAGAAGATGCAGCAAATCATGCATAGCAGTTTTTCAAATCCATACTTATTCAGAAAGTTCTAGTATAAGAAATTAAACTTTGTTCTCCCTTGTGTTATGTGGCTGACCCTATGCAGGCTAAAAGCCAAGCACCCTGATTAGTATTCTAGCACAAAACCATACAACACCAGTGAAGAATACACGGAATGAAGGCACCTGCATGCTTAGGTGGAAGATTTTCAATTTCTGGAGTGGGATGGGTGCTGTTAGAAGCACACAGGTACCTTTGGTACACAATGGAATCACCAATGTAGGAATTTGTTCCATAAATCAAGGTTTTCTTGTCTTTCTGGTCAATTTAGCTTTAGAAATCAAAATGACCTCAAACACAGAAGGACATCCAAACACTCTGTTAACATTTTCTAAGGAGTATTATGCTAAAATGTAACCCTTTAGTCAAATTTCATGAAGGCATGCCCTGAGAAACAAGGGAGCATACCAAGCAAATTATTTAAGCGCTCCTGTAATACATCTAAGATTCTTGTGCGTTGAATCAACAGTCTGAGAACAACAGGAGTTCTGATAGGTTGCTTTGCTTTCCCCTCCACACAATTAAAAAAAAAGTAAAGCCCGTATAGTAAAGACAATTGTCGATGTACCTGTTTGCCAGAGGTACTTCATTGGCTCAGTTATGTTACAAGACAAGAAAATAAATAAAAATTTACAAAAGTTGAAAGAAAACAGGATTGGTAGAGAAGGGAACAACTTTTTTTTTTTTTACTTTTTTTTTTTTTTTAGATACACTATCATTCACTGAAACAAGCTTGTTTCTTGTGAGACACTGACTAAAAAAACCCAAAAAACAACCAAACACCACAAACAAAACCACACCTTAAAAAAACCCCAAACCAAACAAAAACCAAAAACCCCCATGTTGTTTTTCTCTAAGATTCTGGAGCAAAAAGCCTCCCTTCGGTTTTACTAGACACTGAACTGGGCTTTGAGTCCGCGTTAATGTGAGTGAAGCTGGTGATTGTCTCCAAGATGACACACCAGTGAAACAGACATGGTAACCAAGAGGCAGAAATAACCATAATACCTTATGGGCTTCCAAAACCCATCAAACAGTTTTGCCTTTGCTAATACGCATTTCAACCTGATGAAAGATAGGCAAGGAGCAGAAAAATCACACATGATAAGGTATGTGATGCTTTGTGTTCAGCAGGCAAATTTGTATGACATTTTTTCCCTTCCGTTTTTGCAGTGAGTGAAAGCTTGCGCATGTTTGTCAGACTGGCCCTCCATTAAATGCCTCTTCATGGAAATAAGGGGATATTTATGCACAGTGACTAATGAATGGATGCATTCCAGCATCTGCTATTGTGTATTTCCTGTAAAGTCATTTATTATTCTATCTAACAAACACAGTGTTCTTGGGTTGATGTTTAAGATTAATGAGGCATTTACTCCTATTCAAGAAACAAGTTCAGAAGACACATTTTCTCCCATTCAGCTGTGCTGATAGTTTAATTAATGCCATTAATACATATAAGTCACCAAAAACTGTTTTATGGTAACACTGAGGAAAGTTGGCAAAGCAAGGAAATTTCAGAGGTAAAGCTACAGCATAACACTTTTCTTTGTTTCCAGGTAGTACAGGGTTCTCCAGACAGCAGGTGATCTTACGGACTACACGAGTAACAAGAACTCAAGATGTAATGAGCTGAGGTAATGACAGAATATCAGTCTTAACTGTCTGCTTGTGTGGGCTTAGTCAAATCCTTAATGTGATTTCATTACAAATTTTGTTGTGTGGATGCATGTCATATTTTCCCCCCAGTATTACAAACAGAGGAAAAGAAAGAAGATGCCCTCTCATCGAAATGTATGAGTTGATACAATAGACCATAACTAGTGCTATGGTCTATGGTTTAAAGATATATTAGGGGAATTTTTCAAAGTGTGTACCATTACACTGATACGACAGGAGGAAGGTAATGGCGCTCTCTGTGCTCCTAGGGGTTTTTTTGCTGAAGTTTTTGCAGGGGGCCTTTTTTGTTAGGGATGCGTGGACACATTTTGCTTAACTGGCAGGCCCACTCAGGCCAGCATGGAAAGCTTAATGCGAACTGGAATGTCACTGGGTTCACATTTCAAAAACTGAGAACTGGAAAGCAAGGAGCAAGCATGGGAGTATGCAAATGTGTGCGTGTGTGGTGGTAGGAACCAAAAATACAATGAAAAGGTGGCACTTAAAAG
The DNA here is from genome assembly GCA_008921705.1 of Burhinus oedicnemus. NCBI lineage: Eukaryota > Metazoa > Chordata > Aves > Charadriiformes > Burhinidae > Burhinus > Burhinus oedicnemus. The sequence goes on along the minus strand of VFFE01008282.1, from coordinate 198,817 downwards.
GGCTTCCCAACCCTTCTCCCAGGAGGACACAACATATCAAAATAAAGGTATACTACTCAGGCACCAAAACACAGGACTTCTCACTCTGAATTCTTATCTAGAGTTATCTTTTTCAACCACAGTCTTATGATTGGGGTAATCTCCTCCCTGCCATCACCCAAAGTGATCATCCCCACAGACTCCTGGGTCCCAGAATAAGCACAAGATATGAAAAAGCTTGGAGACATCACTCTTACCAAATTAGAACAGTGGTCCAAGGCCCAAATCCATTGGTGAATCAGACAAAGAAAGACAACATACAGCCATATTACAGGTATAGATAGCTGCTTGCTGAGCTTCTGTAGCCAGAACTCTGATTTCATTTGTTTGAGCCTCCTAATTTTTATTTCCTTACTTTTACTGTTTTTATCTCAAAGACTAATAACAGAAAAAGAAACGAAAACAACAACCAAGAAAAACCCCAAGCCAGACAGGCTTTCAACATTATTTTGACTCTGCAAATGTTGGAAATCAGCAAATCAAAGCACAACTGGAACTGCTTATAGAGGAGCAACAGATCCTAGTGTGTCTAGGCTGCTGGCAGTGCTGTGCAGCACTATGTTACTGTACAGCTTTGCTGCTCAAGCTGACACCTGCTAGAAGCCACCCCCACTCTGCAGTGGGTGACTCCAGGCACAGGGATGGATGCAGAGTTTAGTATAGTGCCTGCTAGAACAAGGAACTCCTAAACAGTTGAATAAAGCAAAGCCCATTAGCTCCTCCCAGTGTTACTGTAATTCCTGGAGTAAAATAATAAAGTCCATGGAGGCCAATACGATAAACAAGAGGCCTTGAGAGGTACACTTAGGTCCTCAAGAAATCTTTCTAAAACCTGTCCTACAAAGAAACAGTTTTTCTTATACTGGAAATTCGGTGGTTAATAAAAGGAGACTGTATGAACATATTTGTTACTTATAAAATCACCTCCTCTCCCCAACTGTCCAAGCCAGAAGCTCTAAATGGCTGCAATACCATAATAATTTTCTCAGCCTGAAACAGTGATGCTATGAACAGGTGTAGGGACACACTATGGATTGTAAAGGAGTAAGACCTGCTAGACATGTGCATCAGGCATACAGATATCATCCACACACCCCCAAAAAAGAAAAAATTAGAGTACGAAAGGTACAGGAAGTAGGATTTCCTTCACAGAAGTTTTTTCACAAACACATCTAGTTAATTTTAGATGTTTATCCCTTTATTGTGGGTGTAACACAGATATCTGCACATAGAAAACAAAGTAGAACAAAGTATAATGCATAATCTAATTCTCAGTGTCACTTAAGAGAACACATTTTTTAATTTAAATTTACTACTCCAAATTGTTTGGAAGAATTTTCATCAATAGCCTCAGGAAATTTTATTTCTTTCCTGCAAGGGTTTCCTAGTGCTTAGCCTGTGGCTGTTAGCATTAGATTTCAAGACACACTGTACTAAACTGTATTAGGCATGTGAAAGGACTTTCATTCCTCATTAGCTGTGCATAAGAAAGGATTGTAACTTTTAGAAAGAACTAAGCAGCTTTGTAAAAAATTCAAACTTCCCTTTAACAAAAATCATACTTGTTAAAACTTTTTTTTTTATTCCCAGCTGAACTGTGCTTCAACTCAAAGCAAATAAAGTCATCAGTTGACTCCATTCTATTAGAGGACAGCATTAAAAAAAAAAAAAGTCCAATGGGTCCTTGAACAGTGGTCCCTTGTCTGTCACATCAAGACATGGCTTATACTTCACACACTATTGACCATGAAAAGCAATCTTGCGACTTTTGAAGCCCTATCACAAAAAAAAAAAGCGCGAGAGAAAACTTTTCTTGAAATGTCGAGGATGGGGGGCTGACTGCTCTCATCTCCTATGATTAATGACTTGTGGCCTTATTGTGTAGAGGCTGCTAATTAGCTTCAGGCTGATTAAGGCTGCAGAATGCAAAATTCAGCTTGATAAACCTGGATGGCCCCCACTCCCCACCCCAAACAAGCTGGATGCAGAAACTCTGGCATCTAGTTTCTTCATAAAAAAACCCCGAAAAAACAGTGAACACATTCTCACTGGGAACTAATACAATCCCAAGTGATTCGGGGCTTCACCTAGCTAGAAGCTTGAACTGTAGTATTTTTCTGTACAATACAATAATTACTTTTTGGTCCTATTCAAGTTCCCTGCTTTTTGTCTAAAAACTTGCTTGGCACCTTTGGTAAACAGACATTATACTAACAAATCTTATTCAAGACAAATTTAAAATTTAGTTAAAAAGTAAAGCAAAATAGCAAGTGGATACTTATAATTCTTTTGTTATCCACGTATTACCAGATGAGAGCTAGTTAATTATAAAGTTTCTAAGTAGTTGCATACAGCCTTCTTAAAGGCATTTAAAAAAAAAAAAGAGCAGAACAGTAGCCACTTCTAAATTGTTATTGCCTAACATTTTGACCACCTGCTTTACTGAAATACATCCTGAACCTTTCATTTGGTAAAAATTGCTTGCCATAGCTGTAGAACTGGAAATCTAGTACACAGAGGGTTTCAATCCCTTTTACTCTGACCCCCCTCCTCCTTTCCCCCCAGTGTCGGATTAAATCTGCTTGTTAAGTTGATCTTTGCATGGAAAAGCATTACATTCCACTAACACAGGAAGGTTGCAAATACTTATGCCAGATTTTTAACACTAACCTCATCAAACTGATGCACTATAACATAAGGCTGATTAGCTTAATAACTGATTACTCGTCCTCTGGGCACCAGCAACCAAAATTAAAAACTTTAGCAGCTCATATAACAAAGTAATATGAGCTTGCTTTTTCAGAGATGTAGAGTTTGAGGAGAGAGGAAAAAAAATAAAATTACATTTACAGAATAGCTCTGAAAAGGGAAATTTTCTTAGTTTTGGTGTGATGGATTGAAATGCTGAACCTAGATAAAGAGACCATTTAAATGTCTGTGCACAAAGGATAAATTAACCAGATTACCTTCATGGAATTATTTTTAATTTCAAATATATACAAGTCTGAATGCCTTCAACACATCAGTTGTTTGAATTCAAGAGGCTTCTTTTTGTGCTTTCCCAGAGCATCCTTCACTTGTGCCACCCCAACCAAGACTGGCACCAATTACTCACTTGCATTGTTTTACACCCACAAGGCACCTGTTACACCAGATACTGCACGTTGTGTAGTGAAAAGACAACCATACCTCAAAGGAGCAAGTTCCAGTATTGCAAAAATACTTCCACATAAGTTACCGCTACAAGTAACTGTAGCGGGCCTTGCCAATGGGAGAGTCTGTAGAAGCAATGCTAAAGTTGTGATGAAAGGCAACAGGTGGTCATTGGAAATAGTAAGTTAAGGTAATGTGAGATGACTGTGATAGGCAATGCAAGTAGAAGGGGATCATCCACAGTCTCTTTCAAATCCCCAACAAGGAGCCTAAGTATATGCCTATCTTGGAGCATGCAAGCAATGTCTTTGAAGTCAGTAGTAATCAGGTTTTTAAGTACTTCTGTGCCTACACATTTATTTTTCACTTCAACTATACACTGGGTGGTGTAAACACTAATAGACCAACTTCAGCACTGCTGTAAGGTAGCATAGTTCCTCTGACATCAATAGATCAATGTCTCACTCAAGACCTGGGATTTGACTTAATGTTTATAAGTGTTTTTTTGTGCCTTACCCGGTTTCTTTTTTGCAGTGTTTTGCTTTCAGCAAGGCTCTTTGTAGTGTCATAACTCACAATCTTTCTAGTCAGACTTTGTTTATAAAACCTTTATTGTTCCAGAACAATAGAGTTGTGACCTGTTTGAAGGCAGGGTTGCAATCAGAGCCCACTCCATACTTTCTCAGGGTGCACTTTCTGATGGAGTGAATAGACCATGCAACACTATTGATGTCAGCTAGCAGGAGAAAAATAGGATTCCCCAATAAATCTAAATGTAAATCTTCTTGCCCTATCTCACCATCTGTATGGATTCACCTAAAGCACAAAATTAATAAGCAGAACAAGTATCCCCAAGACTAAAATGCTGAAATACTGCTTAAAGACCAAAATGGAATTGGTTTATACTTACGGTAGTTTCAGGGAATTCACAGGCATAGAAAACAAGAGGTAGAAACGTAGCTTGGGCCAAGACAAAGTGAATGACATTGACCTCAACATCATGAATGTGCTTCACCATTGTGCATCAGTTCCCTCCTATAAATTTCCTCAGGGAGAGGTTTGTGGCTTCTGATGCTTTCTTAACTCTATTCCAGGACTCTTAGGGCAAACATTTCAGTGAATTTTCATGGGGAAGCAAGCAATTTTTGAAATCACAACTTTCTTCTGCATTCTGAGTAATAACTCACGCAATTTGACTTACATGATCAAAGGGCACATCAAACACATTGTCCTAATATCTGAGCGGTATTTGGGGCCCTAGCTGGCAGCAAGCAACTTGGTTCCATTGAAGTCAATGAGCCATGCAAGCTTACACCAGCCATGGAACTGACACTCAGTTTAGCCCTTTTACCTTTCATACAGCCCTTTATAAAAGATGGCATTACTTTTTTCATGCAAGTGGAAATCACTGTTGTCACATTTTTTTCCTAGTCTGTAGGCACCCTCAAGCATCCTCTGCTAATTTTCAGCCCAGTACTTATCAAAGCTGCTCTCACAGACACATATATAATTAAGAGAGGAATGAATTGTCAAGTGACAGCAGAAGTAGCATTACCTCCTTTTCTCTGCCTTAGCCATCACACACATATTTTGTAGTGCAAGTTCCTCGGGGGAGAGCACATACTGTTTTGCCTCTATGATTCCACCTACAGAAGTGATACTGACTGTATCAGATAACCAACCAACTAGAATCAACTATGTATACAACCGTAATACAACCAACACTACTAATATTAAATTTCCCCATTTATCTTCTCTAATCCATTTGATTATTTCATTCCCCCTCCCCCTGAGCTCTTACTCTGATGCTTCACTTTCTACACCTTCTTTGCATGCTCAGGGCCCCTACAGCTACTTACAAGACCCTAAACCCAAACCTTTTTAATTACAAAAGACTGTGGGGCTACTCAAGGCCTTTATAACTATCTAGATGTACCTTGGTGGCTAACAGAGCAGATAAAAGCTTTACTATATTAACGGAAAAACATTTAATCAAATAGATAAGTTAGTGCAAAATATTTATTAGTGAATTGAAATATTATGTAACACTGGGTAATTTTCAGGCCATAAAGGAAATACAGCATTACCCAATGAAATGTATACCTTTTGCAAGTAGAGATCTTCTCAGTGGAATTCATTTTCTGAATTCACTGAACCACAACATAGAATAATTAATGCTGAGTATATACTTAAATTATTTATTCAGTTACTTTGTCCATATTTAACTCTATAATAAGACAAGCAAAAACATACATCTAACACCTTTGACCTCTGCTGTTCATATTGTGAAAAAGTGGAAGAAACAACTTCAGAAGTCTTAAATTGTTTAGATTTCATCTTTTTCACTACATAAAATATGCCTGCAAGCATTTCTCTCATTTATGCATTATACAGAAATCCTATGGGGTTATTTACATTAGTATCTATACACTGATCAAATTAGTATCAAAAGTACACAAAACTACAATTTAAGCTTTACTACTACGTATATATACACACATACATCACACACAGGTGCGTAGACACACACACATTTCCCTTTCTGAATCTCACAGGCCTTGACTAAAACACTGTTGCTAGGAAAAACAAGTTAAATGGTTTTAAATTTATTAGCTGGCTACAGATCTTAAATTTAACTCACACCAAATAACCATGCAAGTGAATGTAGGCCCCTTTCTGGGGAAAGGAAGGCCTATAGATCGTTAAAGACCCAATTCTGCCCCCAAGGTGAACAGAAAAACTTCTATCAGCTCCAGACCTTAAATGACCTTCAGATCAGCTTTAGCAGATGAATGCTGGGAATACAATATTTTTGTGAAGCTGAACAGTCCCAGCAGAGCGGGCTTAGTCCCTTCTGGAATATCACCGTTGACTTTGGTTTTCTAATTTTGCCTCTAATGTCACACGCAAGGTAAGTATTCACAGTGAAAAAGCCACAACTCTTTTGCCTTATTTGAAAATATCACATTCTGTAGTCCTGGTTTTAAAGGATTGCCTAGAAGAGGTTGAGGATGGCTATGATGCTTTTAAAACATACTTCTTCTAGTCACCGGTCAGTAGCACTTGCCCTCATTCAGATCTACCATGGTTTTTGTACATATGTTTAAGAATATGAGGGAAGATAGTCAAAGAACAAAGAACTTGCTGCAGACCAGACAAGTAAAGGGAAGGGTTTTCCCTAACTTCAGCGGATGAAGTCTTCAGATAACAACACCTAGGTGTGTTCTAGGCAATTAAAACATGTGCATTCAATATAAATTTTCATTGTCATTCAGGAAAGAAAAGAACAAGAGAGCTGGCACAAGTGCCAAAGCAAGCAAACAAACTGAACTTCTAACTTAATTGCTTAAATGTTGTGGGAAAACTGAAAGCACGTCAGAGCAGCAACTACCTTTTTGTCCAGTGTCAATACAGCTTCTAGCACAGCAAGTTTCCAGTTTGTGACCAGGTCTTCCAAACACTATTGCATTGAGTAACAGCAGCACAAATCCAGCTTAAGTTAAAATATTTCTAAATTTGAATTATTACTTATGTTTTTTAGCATTCACTCAGTTTTGACAGCAACAGAATTCTTCTATTATGTCTTCCATTGGAGCAGGGCATATCAAAGTGTTTTTCAACAAGAAATTACTGTTCAAAATGTGGAAAAAAAAATCAAAATAAATATTTAATTCTTACAATGGAAGGCAAAGAATCCCATCTCAGTCAAGCCCTGCTAGAGGGAGAATGTTACTGTAAATGCATCAAAACTAGAAGCATGACAATAACTGATTTCATAAAATAAGTTTTGCTGAATCAATGCATATTCATCATATAACCTTCTATAGTAAATTCCAGGCAGCTTTTTTTATATTCCTGCTTATAAAATACTTCAGTGCAAAATGACCATTCAGGCAGCGTTAGTAAAATTGCATACTTATTGCTAATACAAGCTATTAACATCAGATCAGCATTCTTTAATCCATACTGGCTGACCTGGTCACACCTACTCAGTGGCTAACCTCTCCTCAGGAGAGGAAAACAGAGGGGGGGAAAAAAAAAAGCACCCTATGAAGCAAACACTTACCTTGGACAGTCTCAACAGAAGAGCAGTGTAGTCATCAAACAGAGCTTCTTATGTGTGACACACACACACACACAGGGGGCCAGCCTAGGAGGTGAAGCAAGGCAGGGGAATCCATTGCTGTTCCTCCAGGACTTGTAAAGATCATAGAATCACAGGGGTTGGAAGGGACCTCTGGAGATCATCTAGTCCAACCCCCCTGCCAGAGCAGGGTCCCCTTCAGTAGGTTGCACAGGATGGTGTCCAGGTGGGTTTTGAACATCTCTAAAGAAGGAGACTCCACCACTTCTCTGGGCAGCCCGTTCCAGTGCTCTGCCACCCTCAAAGTAGAGAAGTTCCTCCTCATGTTCAGATGGAACTTCCTGTGTTCAAGTTTGTGCCCATTACCTCTTGCCCTATCACTGGGCACCACTGAAAAAAGACTGGTCCCATGCTCCTGGCACCCTTCCGTTAAGTATTTGTAAGCATTGATGAGATCCCCTCTGAGTTTTCTCCAGACTAAAAAGACCCAAGTCCCTCAGCCTTTCCTCATAAGAAAGATAAGATAAACAGGAGCTGTCCATCCAGCAACTTTCATGAAGAATTCATTCATTTCTCTGTGTTAAAATACAAGAAAAAAAAAAAAAGGAAGCTAAAGAGAGCTCTACTATAATATCCCTCCCCTCACACCCCTCCAGATAGCCAAACCTATTCACAACATCCACAATCTATTCATTTAGTAACACAGAAGTTATTTAGCAGCTCACAGAAGAACATGTGAAAACTAAATACACATATTTTTAAATCCCACTACTAGTAAAACTAGAATAACTATGCTTTGCTCTAGCATAAAGCACTTTATGAAGTACCATAAAGCAACCCTACCATGCACAGACAGCACCATTGTTCCTCAGGATTAAACAAAATACTCTGTTAAGCCACCTCACTGCTTTTATAGTCTGGTGATTGGTTCAACAGCTGAATATCACCACCAAATCAATTCAGATGTCCTCATTAGCACCTTCATTCACTTTGGCTATGGGTTGTATGCTGATTGCTTGGGCACTGAAGGGGTGGAAACGACTCCTAGCGGTCATTACTGCCATTAGCAGGGGGCCTGTGGGACACTGTAGGGACAACTAGAGTTCAGGGGATACAGCAGTACCATAGGAGAGGGTGGGGTGGTCAGAGGTACAGTTGGCCAGGCACCCCCATTTCTACCAAGATACTGGGTGCAAAGTTAATTATGATAATTGAGAAGTGAAAATGCTCACCTCTACATGAGAGTTTGTGTGTCCCAAGGACAGTGCATCCGTCAGGCAGCTATGTCGTCAGAAGTAGCAACCCATGAGATCACAGCATAGAGATGGGTGCTAGAGGGGGGCACGTGGGAGGAGAACTAGAGCACAGATTTAGGGTTGTGAAGACCTATGGTGTCAAGCCAAAAAATGACATTCAGGTGATGCATCTGCTTGACAAATGAAGATATCTGAAAACAGATTGGCTGAATATTGTGTAATAGGTCTAAATACGGGAGATCAACAGGATTGTAGTAGGGGCAACCAGGTTAGCACCAGGGATAATTGTAGGTCCAGCAACGAGACCATCATAATCCACAGACATTTTTGAGGCAATATGTTTTGTTAAACCAATTTAATATAGTAGGTGTAAGGGCAGCAGGCTTTTGAGCATACAAACTTGTTTGATGGCAGAAAGGACATAAAAATCAGTAGCAGGGGGAAACCTGGTCGCTTGGCATTTTGGTTATAATACAGAAAACTTCAGAGAAATACATTTCTTATCGCATAATGTAAACCAGCTCTCCCAAGCTGGGTCATAACTGATTAAGGGACACCCAGAGCTTGTATTTCCACTTAGCAACTGGGAAATTAACTTTATTTTCAATTATTTATTGTGTACTACAAAGCTACACAAAACAGAAACACTAAGTGTATTTTAGATGCTGTACAAAAATTAGTGTCCTGGGATGGGAGGGGGGAATCACCAGTACTTAAAGTTGGTAATTGAAATTATTAATAATAGTGAAAATAATATATCCATTTTCCAAGCAAGCCATCATAATGCTTAATAATTGATTGTAATTTCCTGTAATAAATACTAATGAATTCATTTACAAAGTAATGTAGCTTTATATGTTTATTCACTTTCCTAAGAAATATTTGTTTGTGTTATGTCAACAATTTAACACACTAAAGTAATTTATAAATATTTATTATTAGTTTCAACACTTCTTAATAAAAAGCAGTTGTTTCACATAAATACCAAAGCAATCTCCAGAGCACATCTGTGTCCCCAGCAAGCACTCAGGCTGGCTTGTGAGTCCTTTCACCATCTGTGAGCCTGCATGTTGAGAGTGCACCAGTCAGATGAATGTCCCAAAGAGCAGACTGAGCAGGCCGGCAGGGACCTTGCCCTAATCTGGGATTTACCAGCATCCAGTCTGTCTATCTCCAGAGCCCAACATTTCCAGTGGGAAGAGATTCAGTCACTCCTCAGAGAGAAAAGCATCCCTCCAGCCGAAAGACACTGAGTTAAGCAGCTCTGGATAATCTCTCCCACCCCTCTACAGTTTCCTACCCTTCTTGAAGTCTGTCCATATATGGCTTCTACTGCATCATCTTCTAAGACAGCACTCTTCTTCCTCCATTAACTCTGCTAGGACTGCAAATATTTATGACAGCTTCTTCTACTCAGCGGTTTGATTCATCTGTGAAGGTTATAGGGCCCTACATTAACCTCTTTTGTGCCATGTGGGATGTATAACTCCTGCTGCACTTGCATTCCTGATGTGGAGTGTTTCTCAGCAAGAAAGGCAGCAATAACCAGGGCAGTGCCCTCTGTGGAGCTCCAGGAATGTGATCGCAGGCAGTTCCCGCAGGGCGAAGGGACACAAACCTCCTGCCTGTCATGGGCTCAAAGCTAATGGTGAGACCAGCCGTTAACCGTTTCACTACGCATGCTGTGAGGAAGACATTGCCCTATATAAGAAACGTGAACTTGCAATCCCGGATCAGTGTGCTGATGTGATCATCGCCATCCTGCCTAGTGCCTGCGATTGAATTGGGGCTGAACCAGGTGTTGTCCCTGTAGGCATAAAAGATCACATCTTCTGCAGCACTGGGAGGTGTGGTGGTGAGGCATGTGGTAAATAGGCCACATTAAAACTCTCTCCCTATAAACCTGTCACACCTGGGTCTCCACTCCTGTCTCCTAGGGTCCCCTCAGAAGGCCCAAACTGCACCTGTGCTGCACAGTGGTCTGCACGCCCTTGGGTACGCCACGGTTATGACCAGCTGACAATGCCTTTCCGGTACTGTTCCATCTGATTCATCTCCCAGCTGTTCACCCTCGTGACTTATGCCATCAGCACCAAAGACTCATAGCAAACAGAACACAAGGAGGGGGATTCACACCATCCTTCTAAGGTTCATGAGTGCTGGCATGCCTTTTTTATTCCTCTGAACTTGAAATCCTGGACACATCTAGTCCCTGCCTGCTTTCTCAGGCACCTCCCTGGTGTTTAACTGTAGCTAGTTGTCTTCTCGTTTAGAGGGAATTACGGACCTGACTCAAAAGCAAAAGAACCAACAGACGCAGCATAGGTTGTTGTGGGTCAAGGAGCAGACCTTACTTCATCCCAAAGTACATCCCATACCTTTGTTGTCTCTACTGTATGAGGTTAAGACCTGGACTCTGTCGCTGACTCATCTAGCAGACACAGAGCTCCTGTAGGCTGTGCTGAGAGAGAGAGAAACACAAGGAGTAAAGGAATTATATTGTACTGTAGGTTGAGAGCTGGTTTCGGTGGAGTGTTAATCTCCAAGAGTATCATTGCCAAAGTCACTTCTTAATGCAGCAGTTCAAGAGACAGCCTCTGTCTTAGGACCCGAGGCTAACCTATTTGATGTCACACTACAAGTAGAGCAGGTGCTGGGTTTGCAATGTATATTTGATGTCTAGTGTTGAAAAGTGAATTGATTGAAATGCTGTCAGGCTGCATTTTGAATGATTGCACTACTAATGTCACCTACAGGCATCTTGATGGACATTCTGCCATACACAGAATACAGTAGGCTGGAAATAATCATTTGCAAATCATCACCTTTGAAAGTACAACTACCAATTCAGCTGAAAAAAAAAAGAATTGGAAACATGTTGAAGAAACATTAACCTGAGGAAGTGAGCAAATCAGAAACACCAAATATTTAGGCTCGTGGATTCCTCATTATGGGAGTTTTCAGCCTACCGTATTTCTTTTGGGGTGTTGCATTTCAAAACCTGTATTTTGTTTGATAATATATTTCTACCACAGGAAATCTAATCAGATTGTCTTCTAACTTCTTACTGATATTCATCGGTGTGGTACTTCAGGGTTTTGTTCATTTATGAAAGTAGTTTTACAAAATCTGTCACTATGTACGCACATGACAAAATTAGAAGTAAAACACCGGCATATTTGTGAAAGGATATGGGGATTTAGCTAAATAATTGCCACTGAGATTAATGAGAACTCGGTGTTTAAATTCTATAGTTGATCATACCAGTCACAGTTCTGACCTATATTTTCTTGCCCCTGACACCAGCCTGGGTTAGAGTTAGTCCTTTATTAACATTCATTTCATAGGATAGAGGTGAGCAAGAGTTCCATATTTCCAGTGGCTATTATTCTACATAAAAGTAGAATTCTGTGATTACTTTTACATCAATCTGGAGATTAATTTTAGCAATGTGGTAAAACCATTGACTAATAAGTGCTCTCAGAACCAACACCCCAGAAAGAGGAAGAGGCAGGACTAAGGAAACACCAGTATTTCATCATGGTTATTTGCTGTTGTCAGCTTATATTAGCTCATCACCAATAATACTGAAGCCTTTCTTCAAGTTCTTGTCTGTCAAGTATTCTGAGAAATTTAGTATGAATTTACTTTGAATATATGCTTCTAAAAAAACAAAAAATAACAACAGAAACTGGGATACAGGCTAGATGTTCAACTGTTTCATTTAGAAATACTGGAGGGTTTTTTTCAGATATCAGTGTATTTATATACATCCCCAAAGAAATTACACTTCCCTTGAGGATTACAAAACACAAGCAGATCCTGATTTTCTTGAGCAGGGAACATGGCATGGGGCCACAGAGGGCCCAGACCCTAACAAAAGGAAGGCTGTCCGGAAGCTCTGCTGCTGCATAGCATACTTATCGATCCCGAATCCTAAAAAAGACCACCCATCAAGGAACAGTAAGAACAGGGCTTCACCAAGGAGAAAACAAGCTGGGAAATTAGGGTAACCTGAGTGCAGCCCCACATTGTTTGAACAGGACTGGACTGGTGGTTGTGATGGGGTCCATTGACAGTCCCAGACAAGGTGAGATAAACTGTTAAGTGCAGGATCCTCCCAGGGAGCCCAGCCAGGAGAGGAGGCTAGAGATGGGTCTGTGACACAGGTCTAAGGTCCACTGAAGACACAGGGCAGGAGACAAAGCTACCTTGCAGGGCAGGTCTGAAGTTCACCCCAGAAAACCTGTCGGCAAGCCAGGTCAGTGGAGGTATGGCACAGGAACATCTATAGCTTGGCTTAGAGAACAGCTGGGTGCCCAAGGCTGAGCTAAAATGGGGCTCCTGGACCTGCAGGCAAAGGTTGTGGGTGGGGGTCCCAGGTGAGCCTCAGCAGAGCCATTAAGGCCAGTCAGGGCCCTGACACAACCCAAACTATACTTGGAAGGGGATGGGAGTCTAGAGCCCGGTTTAAGCAAGAAATGCTGCTGCTTAGTGAAGACCTAGATTTTACCATTGAATAAAAATATACACCCGCTCTTATGCTGACAGGCTGGCCAACAAAAGATCAGGTGTTTCTTCAACACCTGATATCACCTCCCACATAGGCATGTGTTGGGGCAAAAAAAGTTCTGCTCAAAGGGTGATGGGTAGTCTTTCCTCTTACTTATCTGCTGGGTAAACTAAAAAAAGCAGTTTAATAAAGAAAAGTTTAATTATATGAATATGTATATAAGAAATAGACAAAAAAGGCACCCAGGTTTACATTTTTTGGTTCCTCACACTAAATTAAGCCTTAAACCATTAACTCCTATTAAAAATTGGGTAAAAGCCTTTCATGAGTAAATAGTAGGCTCATTAGCTTGTGTGTCAGTTTAAATGTAAACAAAATTAAAGGTTTCTAAAGGAATCTTTCAATATTTAGAAATTAGCTGGCTGCCTGATTACTGAGAATTTGTATGCACATTCTTTTCTTTCACTGATCTGCTCTTTCAGCATCAGGAATGGTAACACTCTGGGAACTGTTTACCCAAGATCAGCGTGGTTCAAGTGTTACTTAGGACCTCAGTTAGGATTTCTCGGTTTTTAAATGTTTAGTCTTTGGGGGGGAAGTGAAAATGACAGCAGGAAGAACCTGGAGGTACTAAGCACTGCTGAAGCTGGCACTTGATGACAGGAGGGGAATGAACACACCAGGCACTACATTTTATGATACAGCAAACAGGGAAGTTTGTATTTGATTGTATCAGCTTTTGCTGTGCCTTGAGCACATCTGAAAGGAAAGAAACAAACTGATGAAAGTTACAGGGTACAAAAGCAAGAAGAGTGCATGGAGGACGGGAAGTTAGGAATATGTGTAAGATGCAAATAAACATTTGGGGGGAAAAAAAAAAAGAAACTTGTCACTCCTCTCATGAGAACTATTGTAAGCAATGGTTTTGCAGTTCAGACAGGAAAGAGTGCATTCCTTCCTCTCTCGCCCCCAGCCCTGCCAGAGGGGGTCACTGTGCCCAGGGGTGTATGGCTTTGGTGTCTGATGATCTGAGCCTCGGGTCAGAAGGATGAGTAGAGTAATTTTCTCAGAAGCAAAGCAGGCAACCAAGAAGGGCAGAGCGTGTGGACATAGTATGCAAAAGTCATCTTTGGATGGCCTAGGGTTTTAGAAGGGCATCCACCATACAGGTAAGTGATCTTCTTATAATAAATGCTAGGAGCCATGGATTCTTGTTTTCAGAAGGTTAACATCAGGTTGATTCAGAGCCATGAGACCTACGTGGGCGTACTGATTTGAAACACGAGTACAAGCACCCAGCTCTGAGCACTAATGCAGAGTTTGGACACGTGGAAACTGGCAAACATCTTGCTGACCCTGCTTTAGGTGACATTTTTCCAAACCTGTATAGGTGTTCCATGTGGTTGAGGTTCTGCCCTACTGGGCAGTGTTACTGAGTGCAGATTGTGGACTTTTATTTCCTGGTCCCATCACTTGCCATTGGTCAAAGGGTGGTAACCCACTGCAGAAAGGGTGTAACACACTCTTCTAGGAAGATAAGTGCTTTCTGAGGCTTGCATATAGCTATAGCATAGCCATCCATCCATCCATCCATCTCTGTGTTTGGAAACAAATTGGTTTAGTAAGGATTCAACAACAAAAGACAGTTTGCTCTCCCTTTCAGGTGTGCTATCCGCTTCCTCAGTGGGTCGAAGTCCTCTCCCCAAGCTGCAGTCATTCTCAGGAGATGTTACCCGGGGAAGGACAGTGCCTGCCTTTCCTGTGTTACTTTCACAATAAAACTGTAAAGCTGTGACACTCTGAGCAGGCCACAAATTCCACAGGCCAAACTGTAAACACTGCAGGAATTCGAGGTCCTTGACATTTCACAGAATGCAAAACTGTGACACTGAGGAAAACAAGCTAAAGGCTAAGTTAAGATATGTCTACCAGCTCCTAAGAAAGATCAGTTCAAATAAGGCACTGCAGTTGCAATTTCCTTCTTGATTGTCACTTTCTTCCAGTGAAGAAATAGTCTGCTACTGGCCCTTGTCAGGAACAAATTACTTTCCTTTCACTGCCAACTCAGCTCCACACACCCTGTGCAGAAGAGAAGCAACACTGCAAAAAGCCAGTTTTCCCCAGAGGATGTGAACTGCACAGATCTATGCAGATCATTTTACAGGGGTAACTTACTCCTCTATACTGCTCTCAGTAAATGCAGGGTAAGCGGGAGTTTTGTTCAAGGTAAATTGATAAAAAATTTCCACGCAACTTTTTGCATAGGAATTCTCATCAATGAAAACTTTTAATCCCATGAGAGCAAGCTTTAAGGAGGACTAGGACAGAATCTAAATCCAAACATAACAGAAATGTGGTGAAAGCATCTTGGTATTTAGCTTGTGTTCTTGGACAGATCCAATCAGTACAAATACAAAAAATATTTTTTGTAATTAAAACTAATTACAAAGAAAAACGTTTTGAGGCGTACTAATTTAAGCTTTCCCAATTTGTTTGTTTTTAGTGTGGGCAAGATACAACAGAGCAAATCACAGGCACTCTCTTCAGGACTTCCTCACCTTATCCTTTCAAAAAATGTTATGTGTATGAGAAAAAGGGAAAAATGTCAACAAAGAGGGTCCAAAGTGCAGGGTACTCACACTGGCGGGCCATTTGGAGTTTATTCTATGGTGCAATCCAGAAGTCCTTATTCAGCAGTTAACATCAGCGGTAGTTTCACTGGGGAAGGCATGTCCTTCAGAGTTCAGGATTTTAACCTTAAGAAACAGTTTTAAAAAACAAAATCACTAAAGTAACCACGTAAGCTTTAAATTAATTCCATTATCAAAAGGATTTTCCTCTTCAAATGTAAATATCCTAGTTACTCAATTAGGAGGTGTACTTTGGTGTCTTGCTTTTCTTTACCAGGATTTGTTCAGCATAAATGAACATTTATGACTTTACTGTATCTATCACACTGTTGTCCAGAATTGGATAACTCTTGCCTGCTTACTCAAGTTTCTGGACTTGTTCTCTCCTAGGCAGAGAGTAACTTGATCCATGCATCCTGTTGATTCTTTCAATGTCTAAAATTAGCACTGTGCACGCATGCTTCCACTACCTGATGGTGTGCTCCCCAACAGAACTGGGTACAGCCACTCACGCACATGCTGGGTGCAAGAAAGGCCCAACTATTGCCTTTTTGACAGGAGAAACCATAGATTTTTACCTTTTACTGTAAGTACAAGGAAGAGATCCCACCTCGCTCTCACATTCAGCAAGCATGTCAAGTATTGTTTTGTTCAGCTAAATGCTGAGAATGATAACATGGTTTCTGAGCATAAGTGGTGGCATCCATCCTAACATATGATTACCAGTACCCATGACTGTGACAAGTCCAGGCGTGGTAAAAATTACGTGGCAGTCACAGGACTGCACAGTTGGAAAGGTTAAAGAGAATCCCCCAGCCACTCATTCCTCTGCTCCTCCACTCTTCCGTTCTTGCGAAGATCTCTTGGGACACCCCTGCTAGAAAAATGTTTGTCAGAAAGCGGAAGGCAACCCAATGGGAAACATCAGTGAACCTGTGTTTACTTTATTTAGAAATGACACCCCATCCCTGTCCCCTGGGGCAAAACTTCTTTTCTAGACATGACCTCAGAGATGTGCTACACGCACCCTGCACAATTTATCACCATGCTGCCTATAATTAGGTTTGTTAACATACAGCCCAGTGCAGTCTTGTTGACTGGGAACTTAATCAAGTTACTATTGAGTTCTTGTATGCATTGCTTCGGGTGACTGTTTTACTTGTAGAATTATAGCTGCGACCAACGTGAGGAAATTAGCTCTGGACACAAGTTTTTTACTTTTTTCCCCCTACATGTGAAAATATTTAGCAAACAGTGACAATGATGGAAAACAGTAGGAAACAAAATGTTCTACATTAGTATAAAACATGAAAAATGCAGCAAGGACCCTCAGTGGTACAACATGTGTTATGCTGGCTGGCAGTCCATTAGGCTTGATAGACATTTCACTTACCTAAGTCAAATATAACAGTCTAGTATTCATTAATATAAGAAGGGGGTTGTGGAATCAAGCCTACCATCTGGTTAGAACGACAGAATAATCTACAACTCATGATTAGGTCTAAGGAGTGGAATTTCACTTTAATCTTTTTCATTGCTCGAAATTTCCATCTGCGCAGTACGGCACATCATTTTTCTTCAAGACAAATGTGCTGTTTTTCATGTTCCAAAATTAGATCAGAAGAAAACGATTAATCATGTCATGGCCTGGGAAAGGAAACAAAGCCCTGATATTTCTCTCTCTCTCTCTCTCCGCCCCCCCCCCCCCCCCAAGCTCTGGCTGTTTGCAAGGTCCTTTCTTTCCCTGCCTTGATTTTCATCACTACTTTTCAGAGATTCACATTGTGGTGGGCTAGAAACATTCAGGAAATGGGAATCTGAAATAAAGACATGGCTTTGATTTGCATAGCCATTTTTATTTTCCCTTTGCATCTCCCCCACCCCCAGTTTGCCACTTCATCTTTTCCTCCTCTCTTTCTCCACCCCCAACCATGTGCCCCCTGGCACAGGACGACAGATGGTGACCTGTTTGCATGTGACACCGTAACTGAATCTAAACTCAAGGAAACAAGTCACCGGGCTGCAAATTAGTGAGACCACACAACTGTCAGGTGGCAGTCCCCTTTGACAGTTGTAGGCCATTATAGGAACATTGATGTTTTCGCAGTGTGACAAAAAGGAATCCTTTTTGCAGCAGACCTGTCTGTCAGCTGGCTCTCAAGTCATAACAAATCCCTGGCACTCAGCTGAGGCTGAACATTCGCAGCGTCAGGAGGATGATAAATGACCTGCAGGGCTTTGAAGTGCCTTGGCAGTTCAGATGGGTCCGCAGTGCTGACAGAGAAATATACACAACAGCGTAACCAATAATGAGAACATTAAACATTCCTGCTTTGTGACAGGCTGACAGAAAAACCCAGCCTCACATCAATCATCTTTGGAGATATAACCTTGACAATTAGCCCCCTCTCTGATACTCACAGTAACCTTTTTTTTTTCCCTCCCTTCTCCCCCCTCCTTTTTTTTTTTTTTT